>CAWWDY010001756.1:0-42283 GCA_963942605.1 Poecilus cupreus | reverse complement strand
GAATTTGTCCGTTTGAATAGTTCAAAACAGCGTTTTTCTATGTTTTTGCAAGTTTAAAACAGCAATTTTATCGTCATTTCTCATAAATCGCCGTTTCACACGAAAGGAACATGAATTTGCCAGTTTGAATAGTTTAAAACAGCGTTTTTCTATGTTTTTGCAAGTTTAAAACAGAAATTTTATCGTAATTTCTCATTAATCGCCGTTTCGCACGGAAGAAACATGAATTTGTCAGTTTGAATAGTTCAAAACAGCGTTTTTTTATGTTTTTGCAAGTTTAAAACAGCAATTTTATCGTAATTTCTCATAAATCGCCGTTTCGCACGGAAGAAACATGAATTTGTGAGTTTGAATAGTTGAAAACAGCGTTTTTCAATGTTTTTGCAAGTTTAAAACAGCAATTTTATCGTGATTTTACAAAAATCCACCGTTTGGAACGTAAGAAACATGAATTTATTAGTTTGAATAGTTAAAAACAGCGTTTTTCTATGTTTTTGCAAGTTTAAAACAGCAATTTTATCGTGATTTCACAAAAATCCACCGTTTCGAACGTAAGAAACATGAATTTATCAGTTTGAATAGTTGAAAACAGCGTTTTTCTATGTTTTTGCAAGTTTAAAACAGCAATTTTATCGTCATTTCTCATAAATCACCGTTTCGCACGAAAGAAACATGAATTTGTCAGTTTGATTAGTTCAAAACAGTGTTTTTCTATGTTTTTGCAAGTTTAAAACAGCAATTTTATCGTCATTTATCATAAATCGCCGTTTCGCACGAAAGAAACATGAATTTGTCAGTTTGAGTAGTTCAAAACAGCGTTTTTCTATGTTTTTGCAAGTTTAAAACAGCAATTTTATCGTCATTTCTCATAAATCGCCGTTTCACACGAAAGAAACATGAATTTGTCAGTTTGAATAGATCAAAACAGCGTTTTTCTATGTTTTTGCAAGTTTATCACAGCAATTTTATCGTCATTTCTCATAAATCGCCGTTTCACACGAAAGGAACATGAATTTGCCAGTTTGAATAGTTTAAAACAGCGTTTTTCTATGTTTTTGCAAGTTTAAAACAGCAATTTTATCGTAATTTCTCATTAATCGCCGTTTCGCACGGAAGAAACATGAATTTGTCAGTTTGAATAGTTCAAAACAGCGTTTTTCTATGTTTTTGCAAGTTTAAAACAGCAATTTTATCGTAATTTCTCATTAATCGCCGTTTTGCACGGAAGAAACATGAATTTGTGAGTTTGAATAGTTGAAAACAGCGTTTTTCAATGTTTTTGCAAGTTTAAAACAGCAATTTTATCGTGATTTCACAAAAATCCACCGTTTGGAACGTAAGAAACATGAATTTATTAGTTTGAATAGTTGAAAACAGCGTTTTTCTATGTTTTTGCAAGTTTAAAACAGCAATTTTATCGTCATTTCTCATAAATCGCCGTTTCACACGAAAGAAACATGAATTTGTCAGTTTGAATAGTTCAAAACAGCGTTTTTCTATGTTTTTGCAAGTTTAAAACAGCAATTTTATCGTAATTTCTCATAAATCGCCGTTTCGCACGGAAGAAACATGAATTTGTGAGTTTGAATAGTTGAAAACAGCGTTTTTCAATATTTTTGCAAGTTTAAAACAGCAATTTTATCGTGATTTCACAAAAATCCACCGTTTGGAACGTAAGAAACATGAATTTATTAGTTTGAATAGTTGAAAACAGCGTTTTTCTATGTTTTTGCAAGTTTAAAACAGCAATTTTATCGTCATTTCTCATAAATCGCCGTTTCACGCGTAAGAAACATGAGTTTGTCAGTTTGAATAGTTCAAAACAGCGTTTTTATAGGTTTTTGCAAGTTTAAAACAGCAATTTTATCGTCATTTCTCATAAATCGCCGTTTCACACGAAAGAAACATGAATTTGTCAGTTTGAATAGTTCAAAACAGCGATTTTCTATGTTTTTGCAAGTTTATAACAGCAATTTTATAGTAATTTCTCATAAATCGCCGTTTCGCACGGAAGAAACATGAATTTGTCAGTTTGAGTAGTTCAAAACAGCGTTTTTCTATGTTTTTGCAAGTTTAAAACAGCAATTTTATCGTCATTTCTCATAAATCGCCGTTTCACACGAAAGAAACATGAATTTGTCAATTTGAATAGATCAAAACAGCGTTTTTCTATGTTTTTGCAAGTTTATCACAGCAATTTTATAGTAATTTCTCATAAATCGTCGTTTCGCACGGAAGAAACATGAATTTGTCAGTTTGAGTAGTTCAAAACAGCGTTTCTCTATGTTTTTGCAAGTTTAAAACAGCAATTTTATCGTGATTTCACAAAAATCTACCGTTTCGAACGTAAGAAACATGAATTTATCAGTTTGAATAGTTGAAAACAGCGTTTTTCTATGTTTTTGCAAGTTTAAAACAGCAATTTTATCGTCATTTCTCATAAATCGCCGTTTCACACGAAAGAAACATGAATTTGTCAGTTTGAATAGTCAAAACAGCGTTTTTCTATGTTTTTGCAAGTTTAAAACAGCAATTTTATCGTCATTTCTCATAAATCGCCGTTTCGCACGAAAGAAACATGAATTTGTCAGTTTGAATAGTTCAAAACAGCGTTTTTCTATGTTTTTGCAAGTTTAAAACAGCAATTTTATCGTCATTTCTCATAAATCGCCGATTCACACGAAAGAAACATGAATTTGTCCGTTTGAATAGTTCAAAACAGCGTATTTCTATGTTTTTGCAAGTTTAAAACAGCAATTTTATCGTCATTTCTCATAAATCGCCGTTTCGCACGAAAGAAACATGAATTTGTCAGTTTGAATAGTTCAAAACAGCGTTTTTCTATGTTTTTGCAAGTTTAAAACAGCAATTTTATCGTCATTTCTCATAAATATCCGTTTCACAAGAAAGAAACATGAATTTGTCAGTTTGAATAGTCAAAACAGCGTTTTTCTATGTTTTTGCAAGTTTAAAACAGCAATTTTATCGTCATTTCTCATAAATCGCCGTTTCGCACGAAAGAAACATGAATTTGTCAGTTTGAATAGTTCAAAAAGCGTTTTTCTGTTTTTGCAAGTTTAAAACAGCAATTTTATCGTCATTTCTCATAAATCGCCGTTTCACACGAAAGAAACATGAATTTGTCCGTTTGAATAGTTCAAAACAGCGTTTTTCTATGTTTTTGCAAGTTTAAAACAGCAATTTTATCGTCATTTATCATAAATCGCCGTTTCGCACGAAAGAAACATGAATTTGTCAGTTTGAATAGTTCAAAACAGCGTTTTTCTATGTTTTTGCAACTTTAAAACAGCAATTTTATCGTCATTTCTCATAAATCGCCGTTTCGCACGAAAGAAACATGAATTTGTCAGTTTGAATAGTTGAAAACAGCGTTTTTCAATGTTTTTGCAAGTTTAATACCTCAACCCCAAACTTAAACCCTAAACCCCAAAACTCGAACCCCCAACCCCAAACCTCAAACCCCAAACCTCAAACTTCGAACCCCAAATCCCTAACCTCAAACCCCAAACTTCAACCCCAAACCTCAACCCCAAACCTCAACCCCAAACCTCAACCTCAAACCTCAACCCCAAACCTCAACCCCAAACCTCAACCCCAAACCTCAACCCCAAACCTCAACTCTAAACCTCAACCTTAAACCTCAACCCCAAAGCCCAAAACTCGAACCCCCAACCCCAAACCTCAAACCCCAAACCTCAACCCCAAACCTCAAACCTCGAACCCCAAACCTCAAACCTCCAAACCCAAACCCCAAACCTCAAACACCGAACCCCAACCCCAAACCTCAAACCGCGAACTCCAAACCTCAAACACCGAACCCCAAACCCAAACCTCAAACCGCGAACCCCAAACCTCAAACCCCAAACCTCAACCCCAAACATCAAACCTCGAACCCCAAACCACAAAACTGAATTTGTCAGTTTGGATAGTTCAAAACAGCGTTTTCTATGTTTTTGCAAGTTTAAAACAGCAATTTTATCGTGATTTCAAAAAAATCCACCGTTTCCAACGTAAGAAACATGAATTTATCAGTTTGAATAGTTGAAAACAGCGTTTTTCTATATTTTTGCAAGTTTAAAACAGCAATTTTATCGTGATTTCACAAAAATCCACCGTTTCGAACGTAAGAAACATGAATTTATCAGTTTGAATAGTTGAAAACAGCGTTTTTCTATGTTTTTGCAAGTTGAAAACAGCAATTTTATCGTCATTTCTCATAAATCGCCGTTTCGCACAAAGAAACATGAATTTGTCAGTTTGAATAGTTCAAAACAGCGTTTTTCTATGTTTTTGCAAGTTTAAAACAGCAATTTTATCGTGATTTCACAAAAATTCACCGTTTCCAACGTAAGAAACATGAATTTATCAGTTTGAATAGTTCAAAACAGCGTTTTTCTATGTTTTTGCAAGTTTAAAACAGCAAGTTTATCGTGATTTCACAAAAATCCACCGTTTCGAACGTAAGAAACATGAATTTATCAGTTTGAATAGTTGAAAACAGCGTTTTTCTATGTTTTTGCAAGTTCAAAACAGCAATTTTATCGTCATTTCTCATAAATCGCCGTTTCGCACGAAAGAAACATGAATTTGTCAGTTTAAATAGTTCAAAACAGCGTTTTTCTATGTTTTTGCAAGTTTAAAACAGCAATTTTATCGTCATTTCTCATAAATCGCCGTTTCGCACGAAGAAACATGAATTTGTCAGTTTGAATAGTTCAAAACAGCGTTTTTCTATGTTTTTGCAAGTTTAAAACAGCAATTTTATCGTGATTTCACAAAAATTCACCGTTTCCAACGTAAGAAACATGAATTTATCAGTTTGAATAGTTCAAAACAGCGTTTTTCTATGTTTTTGCAAGTTTAAAACAGCAAGTTTATCGTGATTTCACAAAAATCCACCGTTTCGAACGTAAGAAACATGAATTTATCAGTTTGAATAAGTGAAAACAGCGTTTTTCTATGTTTTTGCAAGTTTAAAACAGCAATTTTATCGTCATTTCTCATAAATCGCCGTTTTGCACGAAAGAAACATGAATTTGTCAGTTTGAATAGTTCAAAACAGCGTTTTTCTATGTTTTTGCAAGTTTAAAACAGCAATTTTATCGTCATTTCTCATAAATCGCCGTTTCGCACGAAAGAAACATGAATTTGTCAGTTTGAATAGTTCAAAACAGCGTTTTTCTATGTTTTTGCAAGTTTAAAACAGCAATTTTATCGTAATTTCTCATAAATCGCCGTTTCGCACGGAAGAAACATGAATTTGTCAATTTGAATAGTTGAAAACAGGGTTTTTCAATGTTTTTGCAAGTTTAAAACAGCAATTTTATCGTGATTTCACAAAAATCCACCGTTTGGAACGTAAGAAACATGAATTTATCAGTTTGAATAGTTGAAAACAGGGTTTTTCTATGTTTTTGCAAGTTTAAAACAGCAATTTTATCGTCATTTATCATAAATCACCTTTTCGCACGAAAGAAACATGAATTTTTCAGTTTGAATAGTTCAAAACAGCGTTTTTCTATGTTTTTGCAAGTTTAAAACAGCAATTTTATCGTCATTTCTCATAAATCGCCGTTTCACACGAAAGAAACATGAATTTGTCAGTTTGAATAGTTCAAAACAGCGTTTTTCTATGTTTTTGCAAGTTTAAAACAGCAATTTTATCGTCATTTCTCATAAATCGCCGTTTCACACGAAAGAAACATGAATTTGTCAGTTTGAATAGTTCAAAACAGCGTTTTTCTATGTTTTTGCAAGTTTAAAACAGCAATTTTATAGTAATTTCTCATAAATCGCCGTTTCGCACGGAAGAAACATGAATTTGTCAGTTTGAGTAGTTCAAAACAGAGTTTTTCTATGTTTTTGCAAGTTTAAAACAGCTATTTTATCGTCATTTCTCATAAATCGCCGTTTCACACGAAAGAAACATGAATTTGTCAGTTTGAATAGTTAAAAACATCGTTTTTCAATGTTTTTGCAAGTTTAAAACAGCAATTTTATCGTCATTTCTCATAAATCGCCGTTTCGCACGAAAGAAACATGAATTTGTCAGTTTGAATAGTTTAAAACAGCGTTTTTCTATGTTTTTGCAAGTTTAAAACAGCAATTTTATCGTCATTTCTCATAAATCGCCGTTTCACACGAAAGAAACATGAATTTGTCCGTTTGAATAGTTCAAAACTGCCTTTTTCTATGTTTTTGCAAGTTTAAAACAGCAATTTTATCGTCATTTCTCATAAATCGCCGTTTCACACGAAAGAAACATGAATTTGCCAGTTTGAATAGTTCAAAACAGCGTTTTTCTATGTTTTTGCAAGTTTAAAACAGCAATTTTATCGTAATTTCTCATAAATCGCCGTTTCGCACGGAAGAAACATGAATTTGTCAGTTTGAATAGTTGAAAACAGCGTTTTTCAATGTTTTTGCAAGTTTAAAACAGCAATTTGATCGTGATTTCACAAAAATCCACCGTTTCCAACGTAAGAAACATGAATTTATCAGTTTGAATAGTCAAACCTCAAACTTCGAACCCCAAACCTCAACCCCAAACCTCAACCCCAAACCTCAACCCCAAACCTCAACTCTAAACCTCAACCCCAAACTTCAACCCCAAAGCCCAAAACTTGAACCCCCAACCCCAAATCTCAAACCTCGAACCCCAAACCTCAAACCTCGAACCCCAAACCCCAAACCTCAAACACCGAACCCCAACCCCAAACCTCAAACCGCGAACCCCAAACCTCAAACCCCAAACCTTAACCCCAAACATCAAACCTCGAACCCCAAACCACAAAACTGAATTTGTCAGTTTGGATAGTTCAAAACAGCGTTTTCTATGTTTTTGCAAGTTTAAAACAGCAATTTTATCGTCATTTCTCATAAATCGCCGTTTCACACGAAAGGAACATGAATTTGCCAGTTTGAATAGTTTAAAACAGCGTTTTTCTATGTTTTTGCAAGTTTAAAACAGCAATTTTATCGTCATTACTCATAAATAGCCGTTTCGCACGAAAGAAACATGAATTTGTCAGTTTGAATAGTAAAAATAGCGTTTTTCTATGTTTTTGCAAGTTTAAAACAGCAATTTTATCGTCATTTCTCATAAATCGCCGTTTCACACGAAAGAAACATGAATTTGTCAGTTTGAATAGTTCAAAACAGCGTTTTTCTATGTTTTTGCAAGTTTAAAACAGCAATTTTATCGTGATTTCACTAAAATCCACCGTTTGGAACGTAAGAAACATGAATTTATCAGTTTGAATAGTTGAAAACAGCGTTTTTTTATTTTTTTGCAAGTTTAAAACAGCAATTTTATCGTCATTTCTCATAAATCGCCGTTCCGCATGAAAGAAACATGAATTTGTCAGTTTGAATAGTTCAAAACAGCGTTTTTCTATGTTTTTGCAAGCTTAAAACAGCAATTTTATCGTCATTTCTCATAAATCGCCGTTTCACACGAAAGAATCATGAATTTGTCAGTTTGAATAGTTCAAAACAGCGTTTTTCTATGTTTTTGCAAGTTTAAAACAGCAAGTTTATCGTGATTTCACAAAAATCCACCGTTTCGAACGTAAGAAACATGAATTTATCAGTTTGAATAGTTGAAAACAGCGTTTTTCTATGTTTTTGCAAGTTTAAAACAGCAATTTTATCGTCATTACTCATAAATAGCCGTTTCGCACGAAAGAAACATGAATTTGTCAGTTTGAATAGTAAAAACAGCGTTTTTCTATGTTTTTGCAAGTTTAAAACAGCAATTTTATCGTCATTTCTCATAAATCGCCGTTTCACACGAAAGAAACATGAATTTGTCAGTTTGAATAGTTCAAAACAGCGTTTTTCTATGTTTTTGCAAGTTTAAAACAGCAATTTTATCGTGATTTCACTAAAATCCACCGTTTGGAACGTAAGAAACATGAATTTATCAGTTTGAATAGTTGAAAACAGCGTTTTTTTATTTTTTTGCAAGTTTAAAACAGCAATTTTATCGTCATTTCTCATAAATCGCCGTTCCGCATGAAAGAAACATGAATTTGTCAGTTTGAATAGTTCAAAACAGCGTTTTTCTATGTTTTTGCAAGCTTAAAACAGCAATTTTATCGTCATTTCTCATAAATCGCCGTTTCACACGAAAGAATCATGAATTTGTCAGTTTGAATAGTTCAAAACAGCGTTTTTCTATGTTTTTGCAAGTTTAAAACAGCAATTTTATCGTCATTTCTCATAAATCGCCGTTTCACACGAAAGAAACATGAATTTGTCAGTTTGAATAGTTCAAAACAGCGTTTTTCTATGTTTTTGCAAGTTTAAAACAGCAATTTTATAGTAATTTCTCATAAATCGCCGTTTCGCACGGAAGAAACATGAATTTGTCAGTTTGAATAGTTAAAAACATCGTTTTTCAATGTTTTTGCAAGTTTAAAACAGCAATTTTATCGTCATTTCTCATAAATTGCCGTTCCACACGAAAGAAACATGAATTTGTCAGTTTGAATAGTTCAAAACAGCGTTTTTCTATGTTTTTGCAAGTTTAAAACAGCAGTTTTATCGTCATTTCTCATAAATCGCCGTTTCACACGAAAGAAACATGAATCTGTCAGTTTGAATAGGCAAAACAGCGTTTAACCTATGTTTTTGCAAGTTTAAAACAGCAATTTTATCGTCATTTCTCATAAATCGCCGTTTGGCACGAAAGAAACATGAATTTGTCAGTTTGAATAGTTCAAAACAGCGTTTTTCTATGTTTTTGCAAGTTTAAAACAGCAATTTTATCGTCATTTCTCATAAATCGCCGTTTCACACGAAAGAAACATGAATTTGCCAGTTTGAATAGTTCAAAACAGCGTTTTTCTATGTTTTTGCAAGTTTAAAACAGCAATTTTATCGTAATTTCTCATAAATCGCCGTTTCGCACGGAAGAAACATGAATTTGTCAGTTTGAATAGTTGATAACAGCGTTTTTCAATGTTTTTGCAAGTTTAAAACAGCAATTTTATCATGATTTCACAAAAATCCACCGTTTCCAACGTAAGAAACATGAATTTATCAGTTTGAATAGTCAAACCTCAAACTTCGAACCCCAAATCCCTAACCTCAAACCACAAACCTCAACTCCAAACCTCAACCCCAAACCTTAACCCCAAACCTCAACCCCAAACCTCAACCCCAAATCTCAACCTTAAACCTCAACTCCAAACCTCAAACCTAAACCTCAACCCCAAAGCCCAAAACTCGAACCCCCAACCCCAAACCTCAAACCCCAAATCTCAACCCCAAACCTCAAACCTCGAACCCCAAACCTCAAACCTCGAACCCCAAACCCCAAACCTCAAACACCGAACCCCAACCCCAAACCTCAAACCGCGAACCCCAAACCACAAAACTGAATTTGTCAGTTTGGATAGTTCAAAACAGCGTTTTCTATGTTTTTGCAAGTTTAAAACAGCAAGTTTATCGTGATTTCACAAAAATCCACCGTTTCGAACGTAAGAAACATGAATTTATCAGTTTGAATAGTTGAAAACAGCGTTTTTCTATGTTTTTGCAAGTTTAAAACAACAATTTTATCGTCATTTCTCATAAATCGCGGTTTCGCACGAAAGAAACATGAATTTGTCAGTTTGAGTAGTTCAAAACAGCGTTTTTCTATGTTTTTGCAAGTTTAAAACAGCAATTTTATCGTCATTTCTCATAAATCGCCGTTTCACACGAAAGAAACATGAATTTGTCAGTTTTAATAGTTCAAAACAGCGTTTTTCTATGTTTTTGCAAGTTTAAAACAGCAATTTTATCGTAATTTCTCATAAATCGCCGTTTCGCACGGAAGAAACATGAATTTGTCAATTTGAATAGTTGAAAACAGGGTTTTTCAATGTTTTTGCAAGTTTAAAACAGCAATTTTATCGTGTTTTCACAAAAATCCACCGTTTGGAACGTAAGAAACATGAATTTATCAGTTTGAATAGTTGAAAACAGCGTTTTTCTATGTTTTTGCAAGTTTAAAACAGCAATTTATTCGTCATTTATCATAAATCGCCTTTTCGCACGAAAGAAACATGAATTTGTCAGTTTGAATAGTTCAAAACAGCGTTTTTCTATGTTTTTGCAAGTTTAAAACAGCAATTTTATCGTCATTTCTCATAAATCGCCGTTTCACACGAAAGAAACATGAATTTGTCAGTTTGAATTGTTCAAAACAGCGTTTTTCTATGTTTTTGCAAGTTTAAAACAGCAATTTTATCGTCATTTCTCATAAATCGCCGTTTCACACGAAAGAAACATGAATTTGTCAGTTTGAATAGTTCAAAACAGCGTTTTTCTATGTTTTTGCAAGTTTAAAACAGCAATTTTATAGTAATTTCTCATAAATCGCCGTTTCGCACGGAAGAAACATGAATTTGTCAGTTTGAGTAGTTCAAAACAGCGTTTTTCTATGTTTTTGCAAGTTTAAAACAGCAATTTTATCGTCATTTCTCATAAATCGCCGTTTCACACGAAAGAAACATGAATTTGTCAGATTGAATAGTTCAAAACAGCGTTTTTCTATATTTTTGCAAGTTTAAAACAGCAATTTTATCGTAATTTCTCATAAATCGCCGTTTCGCACGGAAGAAACATGATTTTGTCAGTTTGAATAGTTGAAAACAGCGTTTTTTAATGTTTTTGCAAGTTTAAAACAGCAATTTTATCGTGATTTTACTAAAATCCACCGTTTGGAACGTAAGAAACATGAATTTATCAGTTTGAATAGTCAAACCTCAAATTTCGAACCCCAAATCCCTAACCTCAAACCCCAAACCTCAACCCCAAACCTCAACCCCAAACCTTAACCCCAAACCTCAACCCCAAACCTCAACCCCAAACCTCAACCCCGAACCTCAACCCCAAACCTCAACCCCAAACCTCAACCCCAAACCTCAACCCTAAACCTCAACCCCAAACCTCAACCCCAAAGCCCAAAACTCGAACCCCCAACCCCAAACCTCAAACCCCAAATCTCAACCCCAAACCTCAAACCTCGAACCCCAAACCTCAAACCTCGAACCCCAAACCCCAAACCTCAAACACCGAACCCCAACCCCAAACCTCAAACCGCGAACCCCAAACCACAAAACTGAATTTGTCAGTTTGGATAGTTCAAAACAGCGTTTTCTATGTTTTTGCAAGTTTAAAACAGCAATTTTATCGTGATTTCACAAAAATCCACCGTTTCCAACGTAAGAAACATGTATTTATCAGTTTGAATAGTTGAAAACAGCGTTTTTCTATGTTTTTGCAAGTTTAAAACAGCAATTTTATCGACATTTCTCATAAATCGCCGTTTCGCACGAAGAAACATGAATTTGTCAGTTTGAATAGTTCAAAACAGCGTTTTTCTATGTTTTTGCAAGTTTAAAACAGCAATTTTATCGTCATTTCTCATAAATCGCCGTTTCACACGAAAGAAACATGAATTTGTCCGTTTGAATAGTTCAAAACAGCGTTTTTCTATGTTTTTGCAAGTTTAAAACAGCAATTTTATCGTCATTTCTCATAAATCGCCGTTTCACACGAAAGGAACATGAATTTGCCAGTTTGAATAGTTTAAAACAGCGTTTTTCTATGTTTTTGCAAGTTTAAAACAGCAATTTTATCGTAATTTCTCATTAATCGCCGTTTCGCACGGAAGAAACATGAATTTGTCAGTTTGAATAGTTAAAAACAGCGTTTTTCAATGTTTTTGCAAGTTTAAAACAGCAATTTTATCGTGATTTCACAAAAATCCACCGTTTCCAACGTAAGAAACATGAATTTATCAGTTTGAATAGTTGAAAACAGCGTTTTTCTATGTTTCTGCAAGTTTAAAACAGCAATTTTATCGTCATTTCTCATAAATCGCCGTTTCACACGAAAGAAACATGAATTTGTCAGTTTGAATAGTTCAAAACAGCGTTTTTCTATGTTTTTGCAAGTTTAAAACAGCAATTTAATCGTCATGTATCATAAATCGCCGTTTCGCACGAAAGAAACATGAATTTGTCAGTTTGAGTAGTTCAAAACAGCGTTTTTCTATGTTTTTGCAAGTTTAAAACAGCAATTTTATCGTCATTTCTCATAAATCGCCGTTTCACACGAAAGAAACATGAATTTGTCAGTTTGAATAGTTCAAAACAGCGTTTTTCTATGTCTTTGCAAGTTTAAAACAGCAATTTTATCGTAAATTCTCATAAATCGCCGTTTCGCACGGAAGAAACATGAATTTGTCAATTTGAATAGTTGAAAACAGGATTTTTCAATGTTTTTGCAAGTTTAAAACAGCAATTTTATCGTGATTTCACAAAAATCCACCGTTTGGAACGTAAGAAACATGAATTTATCAGTTTGAATAGTTGAAAACAGCGTTTTTCTATGTTTTTGCAAGTTTAAAACAGCAATTTTATCGTCATTTATCATAAATCGCCTTTTCGCACGAAAGAAACATGAATTTGTCAGTTTGAATAGTTCAAAACAGCGTTTTTCTATGTTTTTGCAAGTTTAAAACAGCAATTTTATCGTCATTTCTCATAAATCGCCGTTTCACACGAAAGAAACATGAATTTGTCAGTTTGAATTGTTCAAAACAGCGTTTTTCTATGTTTTTGAAAGTTTAAAACAGCAATTTTATCGTCATTTCTCATAAATCGCCGTTTCACACGAAAGAAACATGAATTTGTCAGTTTGAATAGTTCAAAACAGCGTTTTTCTATGTTTTTGCAAGTTTAAAACTGCAATTTTATAGTAATTTCTCATAAATCGCCGTTTCGCACGGAAGAAACATGAATTTGTCAGTTTGAATAGTTAAAAACATCGTTTTTCAATGTTTTTGCAAGTTTAAAACAGCAATTTTATCGTCATTTCTCATAAATCGCCGTTTCACACGAAAGAAACATGAATTTGCCAGTTTGAATAGTTCAAAACAGCGTTTTTCTATGTTTTTGCAAGTTTAAAACAGCAATTTTATCGTAATTTCTCATAAATCGCCGTTTCGCACGGAAGAAACATGAATTTGTCAGTTTGAATAGTTGAAAACAGCGTTTTTCAATGTTTTTGCAAGTTTAAAACAGCAATTTTATCGTGATTTCACAAAAATCCACCGTTTCCAACGTAAGAAACATGAATTTATCAGTTTGAATAGTCAAACCTCAAACTTCGAACCCCAAATCCCTAACCTCAAACCACAAACCTCAACCCCAAACCTCAACCCCAAACCTTAACCCCAAACCTCAACCCCAAACCTCAACCCCAAATCTCAACCTTAAACCTCAACTCCAAACCTCAAACCTAAACCTCAACCCCAAAGCCCAAAACTCGAACCCCCAACCCCAAACCTCAAACCCCAAATCTCAACCCCAAACCTCAAACCTCGAACCCCAAACCTCAAACCTCGAACCCCAAACCCCAAACCTCAAACACCGAACCCCAACCCCAAACCTCAAACCGCGAACCCCAAACCACAAAACTGAATTTGTCAGTTTGGATAGTTCAAAACAGCGTTTTCTATGTTTTTGCAAGTTTAAAACAGCAAGTTTATCGTGATTTCACAAAAATCCACCGTTTCGAACGTAAGAAACATGAATTTATCAGTTTGAATAGTTGAAAACAGCGTTTTTCTATGTTTTTGCAAGTTTAAAACAACAATTTTATCGTCATTTCTCATAAATCGCGGTTTCGCACGAAAGAAACATGAATTTGTCAGTTTGAGTAGTTCAAAACAGCGTTTTTCTATGTTTTTGCAAGTTTAAAACAGCAATTTTATCGTCATTTCTCATAAATCGCCGTTTCACACGAAAGGAACATGAATTTGCCAGTTTGAATAGTTTAAAACAGCGTTTTTCTATGTTTTTGCAAGTTTAAAACAGCAATTTTATCGTAATTTCTCATTAATCGCCGTTTCGCACGGAAGAAACATGAATTTGTCAGTTTGAATAGTTAAAAACAGCGTTTTTCAATGTTTTTGCAAGTTTAAAACAGCAATTTTATCGTGATTTCACAAAAATCCACCGTTTCCAACGTAAGAAACATGAATTTATCAGTTTGAATAGTTGAAAACAGCGTTTTTCTATGTTTTTGCAAGTTTAAAACAGCAATTTTATCGTCATTTCTCATAAATCGCCGTTTCACACGAAAGAAACATGAATTTGTCAGTTTGAATAGTTCAAAACAGCGTTTTTCTATGTTTTTGCAAGTTTAAAACAGCAATTTAATCGTCATGTATCATAAATCGCCGTTTCGCACGAAAGAAACATGAATTTGTCAGTTTGAGTAGTTCAAAACAGCGTTTTTCTATGTTTTTGCAAGTTTAAAACAGCAATTTTATCGTCATTTCTCATAAATCACCGTTTCACACGAAATAAACATGAATTTGTCAGTTTGAATAGTTCAAAACAGCGTTTTTCTATGTCTTTGCAAGTTTAAAACAGCAATTTTATCGTAAATTCTCATAAATCGCCGTTTCGCACGGAAGAAACATGAATTTGTCAATTTGAATAGTTGAAAACAGGATTTTTCAATGTTTTTGCAAGTTTAAAACAGCAATTTTATCGTGATTTCACAAAAATCCACCGTTTGGAACGTAAGAAACATGAATTTATCAGTTTGAATAGTTGAAAACAGCGTTTTTCTATGTTTTTGCAAGTTTAAAACAGCAATTTTATCGTCATTTATCATAAATCGCCTTTTCGCATGAAAGAAACATGAATTTGTCAGTTTGAATAGTTCAAAACAGCGTTTTTCTATGTTTTTGCAAGTTTAAAACAGCAATTTTATCGTCATTTCTCATAAATCGCCGTTTCACACGAAAGAAACATGAATTTGTCAGTTTGAATTGTTCAAAACAGCGTTTTTCTATGTTTTTGAAAGTTTAAAACAGCAATTTTATCGTCATTTCTCATAAATCGCCGTTTCACACGAAAGAAACATGAATTTGTCAGTTTGAATAGTTCAAAACAGCGTTTTTCTATGTTTTTGCAAGTTTAAAACAGCAATTTTATAGTAATTTCTCATAAATCGCCGTTTCGCACGGAAAAAACATGAATTTGTCAGTTTGAATAGTTAAAAACATCGTTTTTCAATGTTTTTGCAAGTTTAAAACAGCAATTTTATCGTCATTTCTCATAAATCGCCGTTTCACACGAAAGAAACATGAATTTGTCAGTTTTAATAGTTCAAAACAGCGTTTTTCTATGTTTTTGCAAGTTTAAAACAGCAATTTTATCGTAATTTCTCATAAATCGCCGTTTCGCACGGAAGAAACATGAATTTGTCAATTTGAATAGTTGAAAACAGGGTTTTTCAATGTTTTTGCAAGTTTAAAACAGCAATTTTATCGTGTTTTCACAAAAATCCACCGTTTGGAACGTAAGAAACATGAATTTATCAGTTTGAATAGTTGAAAACAGCGTTTTTCTATGTTTTTGCAAGTTTAAAACAGCAATTTATTCGTCATTTATCATAAATCGCCTTTTCGCACGAAAGAAACATGAATTTGTCAGTTTGAATAGTTCAAAACAGCGTTTTTCTATGTTTTTGCAAGTTTAAAACAGCAATTTTATCGTCATTTCTCATAAATCGCCGTTTCACACGAAAGAAACATGAATTTGTCAGTTTGAATTGTTCAAAACAGCGTTTTTCTATGTTTTTGCAAGTTTAAAACAGCAATTTTATCGTCATTTCTCATAAATCGCCGTTTCACACGAAAGAAACATGAATTTGTCAGTTTGAATAGTTCAAAACAGCGTTTTTCTATGTTTTTGCAAGTTTAAAACAGCAATTTTATAGTAATTTCTCATAAATCGCCGTTTCGCACGGAAGAAACATGAATTTGTCAGTTTGAGTAGTTCAAAACAGCGTTTTTCTATGTTTTTGCAAGTTTAAAACAGCAATTTTATCGTCATTTCTCATAAATCGCCGTTTCACACGAAAGAAACATGAATTTGTCAGATTGAATAGTTCAAAACAGCGTTTTTCTATATTTTTGCAAGTTTAAAACAGCAATTTTATCGTAATTTCTCATAAATCGCCGTTTCGCACGGAAGAAACATGATTTTGTCAGTTTGAATAGTTGAAAACAGCGTTTTTTAATGTTTTTGCAAGTTTAAAACAGCAATTTTATCGTGATTTTACTAAAATCCACCGTTTGGAACGTAAGAAACATGAATTTATCAGTTTGAATAGTCAAACCTCAAATTTCGAACCCCAAATCCCTAACCTCAAACCCCAAACCTCAACCCCAAACCTCAACCCCAAACCTCAACCCTAAACCTCAACCCCAAACCTCAACCCCAAAGCCCAAAACTCGAACCCCCAACCCCAAACCTCAAACCCCAAATCTAAACCCCAAACCTCAAACCTCGAACCCCAAACCTCAAACCTCGAACCCCAAACCCCAAACCTCAAACACCGAACCCCAACCCCAAACCTCAAACCGCGAACCCCAAACCACAAAACTGAATTTGTCAGTTTGGATAGTTCAAAACAGCGTTTTCTATGTTTTTGCAAGTTTAAAACAGCAATTTTATCGTGATTTCACAAAAATCCACCGTTTCCAACGTAAGAAACATGTATTTATCAGTTTGAATAGTTGAAAACAGCGTTTTTCTATGTTTTTGCAAGTTTAAAACAGCAATTTTATCGACATTTCTCATAAATCGCCGTTTCGCACGAAGAAACATGAATTTGTCAGTTTGAATAGTTCAAAACAGCGTTTTTCTATGTTTTTGCAAGTTTAAAACAGCAATTTTATCGTCATTTCTCATAAATCGCCGTTTCACACGAAAGAAACATGAATTTGTCCGTTTGAATAGTTCAAAACAGCGTTTTTCTATGTTTTTGCAAGTTTAAAACAGCAATTTTATCGTCATTTCTCATAAATCGCCGTTTCACACGAAAGGAACATGAATTTGCCAGTTTGAATAGTTTAAAACAGCGTTTTTCTATGTTTTTGCAAGTTTAAAACAGCAATTTTATCGTAATTTCTCATTAATCGCCGTTTCGCACGGAAGAAACATGAATTTGTCAGTTTGAATAGTTAAAAACAGCGTTTTTCAATGTTTTTGCAAGTTTAAAACAGCAATTTTATCGTGATTTCACAAAAATCCACCGTTTCCAACGTAAGAAACATGAATTTATCAGTTTGAATAGTTGAAAACAGCGTTTTTCTATGTTTTTGCAAGTTTAAAACAGCAATTTTATCGTCATTTCTCATAAATCGCCGTTTCACACGAAAGAAACATGAATTTGTCAGTTTGAATAGTTCAAAACAGCGTTTTTCTATGTTTTTGCAAGTTTAAAACAGCAATTTAATCGTCATGTATCATAAATCGCCGTTTCGCACGAAAGAAACATGAATTTGTCAGTTTGAGTAGTTCAAAACAGCGTTTTTCTATGTTTTTGCAAGTTTAAAACAGCAATTTTATCGTCATTTCTCATAAATCGCCGTTTCACACGAAAGAAACATGAATTTGTCAGTTTGAATAGTTCAAAACAGCGTTTTTCTATGTCTTTGCAAGTTTAAAACAGCAATTTTATCGTAAATTCTCATAAATCGCCGTTTCGCACGGAAGAAACATGAATTTGTCAATTTGAATAGTTGAAAACAGGATTTTTCAATGTTTTTGCAAGTTTAAAACAGCAATTTTATCGTGATTTCACAAAAATCCACCGTTTGGAACGTAAGAAACATGAATTTATCAGTTTGAATAGTTGAAAACAGCGTTTTTCTATGTTTTTGCAAGTTTAAAACAGCAATTTTATCGTCATTTATCATAAATCGCCTTTTCGCACGAAAGAAACATGAATTTGTCAGTTTGAATAGTTCAAAACAGCGTTTTTCTATGTTTTTGCAAGTTTAAAACAGCAATTTTATCGTCATTTCTCATAAATCGCCGTTTCACACGAAAGAAACATGAATTTGTCAGTTTGAATTGTTCAAAACAGCGTTTTTCTATGTTTTTGAAAGTTTAAAACAGCAATTTTATCGTCATTTCTCATAAATCGCCGTTTCACATGAAAGAAACATGAATTTGTCAGTTTGAATAGTTCAAAACAGCGTTTTTCTATGTTTTTGCAAGTTTAAAACAGCAATTTTATAGTAATTTCTCATAAATCGCCGTTTCGCACGGAAGAAACATGAATTTGTCAGTTTGAATAGTTAAAAACATCGTTTTTCAATGTTTTTGCAAGTTTAAAACAGCAATTTTATCGTCATTTCTCATAAATCGCCGTTTCACACGAAAGAAACATGAATTTGCCAGTTTGAATAGTTCAAAACAGCGTTTTTCTATGTTTTTGCAAGTTTAAAACAGCAATTTTATCGTAATTTCTCATAAATCGCCGTTTCGCACGGAAGAAACATGAATTTGTCAGTTTGAATAGTTGAAAACAGCGTTTTTCAATGTTTTTGCAAGTTTAAAACAGCAATTTTATCGTGATTTCACAAAAATCCACCGTTTCCAACGTAAGAAACATGAATTTATCAGTTTGAATAGTCAAACCTCAAACTTCGAACCCCAAATCCCTAACCTCAAACCACAAACCTCAACCCCAAACCTCAACCCCAAACCTTAACCCCAAACCTCAACCCCAAACCTCAACCTCAAATCTCAACCTTAAACCTCAACTCCAAACCTCAAACCTAAACCTCAACCCCAAAGCCCAAAACTCAAACCCCCAACCCCAAACCTCAAACCCCAAATCTCAACCCCAAACCTCAAACCTCGAACCCCAAACCTCAAACCTCGAACCCCAAACCCCAAACCTCAAACACCGAACCCCAACCCCAAACCTCAAACCGCGAACCCCAAACCACAAAACTGAATTTGTCAGTTTGGATAGTTCAAAACAGCGTTTTCTATGTTTTTGCAAGTTTAAAACAGCAAGTTTATCGTGATTTCACAAAAATCCACCGTTTCGAACGTAAGAAACATGAATTTATCAGTTTGAATAGTTGAAAACAGCGTTTTTCTATGTTTTTGCAAGTTTAAAACAACAATTTTATCGTCATTTCTCATAAATCGCGGTTTCGCACGAAAGAAACATGAATTTGTCAGTTTGAGTAGTTCAAAACAGCGTTTTTCTATGTTTTTGCAAGTTTAAAACAGCAATTTTATCGTCATTTCTCATAAATCGCCGTTTCACGCGAAAGGAACATGAATTTGCCAGTTTGAATAGTTTAAAACAGCGTTTTTCTATGTTTTTGCAAGTTTAAAACAGCAATTTTATCGTAATTTCTCATTAATCGCCGTTTCGCACGGAAGAAACATGAATTTGTCAGTTTGAATAGTTAAAAACAGCGTTTTTCAATGTTTTTGCAAGTTTAAAACAGCAATTTTATCGTGATTTCACAAAAATCCACCGTTTCCAACGTAAAAAACATGAATTTATCAGTTTGAATAGTTGAAAACAGCGTTTTTCTATGTTTTTGCAAGTTTAAAACAGCAATTTTATCGTCATTTCTCATAAATCGCCGTTTCACACGAAAGAAACATGAATTTGTCAGTTTGAATAGTTCAAAACAGCGTTTTTCTATGTTTTTGCAAGTTTAAAACAGCAATTTAATCGTCATGTATCATAAATCGCCGTTTCGCACGAAAGAAACATGAATTTGTCAGTTTGAGTAGTTCAAAACAGCGTTTTTCTATGTTTTTGCAAGTTTAAAACAGCAATTTTATCGTCATTTCTCATAAATCACCGTTTCACACGAAATAAACATGAATTTGTCAGTTTGAATAGTTCAAAACAGCGTTTTTCTATGTCTTTGCAAGTTTAAAACAGCAATTTTATCGTAAATTCTCATAAATCGCCGTTTCGCACGGAAGAAACATGAATTTGTCAATTAGAATAGTTGAAAACAGGATTTTTCAATGTTTTTGCAAGTTTAAAACAGCAATTTTATCGTGATTTCACAAAAATCCACCGTTTGGAACGTAAGAAACATGAATTTATCAGTTTGAATAGTTGAAAACAGCGTTTTTCTATGTTTTTGCAAGTTTAAAACAGCAATTTTATCGTCATTTATCATAAATCGCCTTTTCGCATGAAAGAAACATGAATTTGTCAGTTTGAATAGTTCAAAACAGCGTTTTTCTATGTTTTTGCAAGTTTAAAACAGCAATTTTATCGTCATTTCTCATAAATCGCCGTTTCACACGAAAGAAACATGAATTTGTCAGTTTGAATTGTTCAAAACAGCGTTTTTCTATGTTTTTGAAAGTTTAAAACAGCAATTTTATCGTCATTTCTCATAAATCGCCGTTTCACACGAAAGAAACATGAATTTGTCAGTTTGAATAGTTCAAAACAGCGTTTTTCTATGTTTTTGCAAGTTTAAAACAGCAATTTTATAGTAATTTCTCATAAATCGCCGTTTCGCACGGAAGAAACATGAATTTGTCAGTTTGAATAGTTAAAAACATCGTTTTTCAATGTTTTTGCAAGTTTAAAACAGCAATTTTATCGTCATTTCTCATAAATCGCCGTTTCACACGAAAGAAACATGAATTTGCCAGTTTGAATAGTTCAAAACAGCGTTTTTCTATGTTTTTGCAAGTTTAAAACAGCAATTTTATCGTAATTTCTCATAAATCGCCGTTTCGCACGGAAGAAACATGAATTTGTCAGTTTGAATAGTTGAAAACAGCGTTTTTCAATGTTTTTGCAAGTTTAAAACAGCAATTTTATCGTGATTTCACAAAAATCCACCGTTTCCAACGTAAGAAACATGAATTTATCAGTTTGAATAGTCAAACCTCAAACTTCGAACCCCAAATCCCTAACCTCAAACCACAAACCTCAACCCCAAACCTCGAATCCCAAACCTCAAACCTCGAACCCCAAACCCCAAACCTCAAACACCGAACCCCAACCCCAAACCTCAAACAGCGAACCCCAAACCACAAAACTGAATTTGTCAGTTTGGATAGTTCAAAACAGCGTTTTCTATGTTTTTGCAAGTTTAAAACAGCAAGTTTATCGTGATTTCACAAAAATCCACCGTTTCGAACGTAAGAAACATGAATTTATCAGTTTGAATAGTTGAAAACAGCGTTTTTCTATGTTTTTGCAAGTTTAAAACAACAATTTTATCGTCATTTCTCATAAATCGCGGTTTCGCACGAAAGAAACATGAATTTGTCAGTTTGAGTAGTTCAAAACAGCGTTTTTCTATGTTTTTGCAAGTTTAAAACAGCAATTTTATCGTCATTTCTCATAAATCGCCGTTTCACACGAAAGAAACATGAATTTGTCAGTTTGAATAGTTCAAAACAGCGTTTTTCTATGTTTTTGCAAGTTTAAAACAGCAATTTTATCGTAATTTCTCATAAATCGCCGTTTCGCACGGAAGAAACATGAATTTGTCAATTTGAATAGTTGAAAACAGGGTTTTTCAATGTTTTTGCAAGTTTAAAACAGCAATTTTATCGTGTTTTCACAAAAATCCACAGTTTGGAACGTAAGAAACATGAATTTATCAGTTTGAATAGTTGAAAACAGCGTTTTTCTATGTTTTTGCAAGTTTAAAACAGCAATTTTATCGTCATTTATCATAAATCGCCTTTTCGCACGAAAGAAACATGAATTTGTCAGTTTGAATAGTTCAAAACAGCGTTTTTCTATGTTTTTGCAAGTTTAAAACAGCAATTTTATCGTCATTTCTCATAAATCGCCGTTTCACACGAAAGAAACATGAATTTGTCAGTTTGAATTGTTCAAAACAGCGTTTTTCTATGTTTTTGCAAGTTTAAAACAGCAATTTTATCGTCATTTCTCATAAATCGCCGTTTCACACGAAAGAAACATGAATTTGTCAGTTTGAATAGTTCAAAACAGCGTTTTTCTATGTTTTTGCAAGTTTAAAACAGCAATTTTATCGTCATTTCTCATAAATCGCCGTTTCGCACGGAAGAAACATGATTTTGTCAGTTTAAATAGTTGAAAACAGCGTTTTTTAATGTTTTTGCAAGTTTAAAACAGCAATTTTATCGTGATTTTACTAAAATCCACCGTTTGGAACGTAAGAAACATGAATTTATCAGTTTGAATAGTCAAACCTCAAATTTCGAACCCCAAATCCCTAACCTCAAACCCCAAACCTCAACCCCAAACCTCAACCCCAAACCTTAACCCCTAACCTCAACCCCAAACCTCAACCCCAAACCTCAATCCCGAACCTCAACCCCAAACCTCAACCCCAAACCTCAACCCCAAACCTCAACCCTAAACCTCAACCCCAAACCTCAACCCCAAAGCCCAAAACTCGAACCCCCAACCCCAAACCTCAAACCCCAAATCTCAACCCCAAACCTCAAACCTCGAACCCCAAACCTCAAACCTCGAACCCCAAACCCCAAACCTCAAACACCAAACCCCAACCCCAAACCTCAAACCGCGAACCCCAAACCACAAAACTGAATTTGTCAGTTTGGATAGTTCAAAACAGCGTTTTCTATGTTTTTGCAAGTTTAAAACAGCAATTTTATCGTGATTTCACAAAATTCCACCGTTTCCAACGTAAGAAACATGTATTTATCAGTTTGAATAGTTAAAAACAGCGTTTTTCAATGTTTTTGCAAGTTTGAAATAGCAATTTTATCGTGATTTCACAAAAATCCACCGTTTCCAACGTAAGAAACATGAATTTATCAGTTTGAATAGTTGAAAACAGCGTTTTTCTATGTTTTTGCAAGTTTAAAACAGCAATTTTATCGTCATTTCTCATAAATCGCCGTTTCACACGAAAGAAACATGAATTTGTCAGTTTGAATAGTTCAAAACAGCGTTTTTCTATGTTTTTGCAAGTTTAAAACAGCAATTTAATCGTCATGTATCATAAATCGCCGTTTCGCACGAAAGAAACATGAATTAGTCAGTTTGAGTAGTTCAAAACAGCGTTTTTCTATGTTTTTGCAAGTTTAAAACAGCAATTTTATCGTCATTTCTCATAAATCGCCGTTTCACACGAAAGAAACATGAATTTGTCAGTTTGAATAGTTCAAAACAGCGTTTTTCTATGTCTTTGCAAGTTTAAAACAGCAATTTTATCGTAAATTCTCATAAATCGCCGTTTCGCACGGAAGAAACATGAATTTGTCAATTTGAATAGTTGAAAACAGGATTTTTCAATGTTTTTGCAAGTTTAAAACAGCAATTTTATCGTGATTTCACAAAAATCCACCGTTTGGAACGTAAGAAACATGAATTCATCAGTTTGAATAGTTGAAAACAGCGTTTTTCTATGTTTTTGCAAGTTTAAAACAGCAATTTTATCGTCATTTATCATAAATCGCCTTTTCGCACGAAAGAAACATGAATTTGTCAGTTTGAATAGTTCAAAACAGCGTTTTTCTATGTTTTTGCAAGTTTAAAACAGCAATTTTATCGTCATTTCTCATAAATCGCCGTTTCACACGAAAGAAACATGAATTTGTCAGTTTGAATTGTTCAAAACAGCGTTTTTCTATGTTTTTGCAAGTTTAAAACAGCAATTTTATCGTCATTTCTCATAAATCGCCGTTTCACACGAAAGAAACATGAATTTGTCAGTTTGAATAGTTCAAAACAGCGTTTTTCTATGTTTTTGCAAGTTTAAAACAGCAATTTTATAGTAATTTCTCATAAATCGCCGTTTCGCACGGAAGAAACATGAATTTGTCAGTTTGAGTAGTTCAAAACAGCGTTTTTCTATGTTTTTGCAAGTTTAAAACAGCAATTTTATCGTCATTTCTCATAAATCGCCGTTTCACACGAAAGAAACATGAATTTGTCAGATTGAATAGTTCAAAACAGCGTTTTTCTATATTTTTGCAAGTTTAAAACAGCAATTTTATCGTAATTTCTCATAAATCGCCGTTTCGCACGGAAGAAACATGATTTTGTCAGTTTAAATAGTTGAAAACAGCGTTTTTTAATGTTTTTGCAAGTTTAAAACAGCAATTTTATCGTGATTTTACTAAAATCCACCGTTTGGAACGTAAGAAACATGAATTTATCAGTTTGAATAGTCAAACCTCAAATTTCGAACCCCAAATCCCTAACCTCAAACCCCAAACCTCAACCCCAAACCTCAACCCCAAACCTTAACCCCAAACCTCAACCCCAAACCTCAACCCCAAACCTCAATCCCGAACCTCAACCCCAAACCTCAACCCCAAACCTCAACCCCAAACCTCAACCCTAAACCTCAACCCCAAACCTCAACCCCAAAGCCCAAAACTCGAACCCCCAACCCCAAACCTCAAACCCCAAATCTCAACCCCAAACCTCAAACCTCGAACCCCAAACCTCAAACCTCGAACCCCAAACCCCAAACCTCAAACACCGAACCCCAACCCCAAACCTCAAACCGCGAACCCCAAACCACAAAACTGAATTTGTCAGTTTGGATAGTTCAAAACAGCGTTTTCTATGTTTTTGCAAGTTTAAAACAGCAATTTTATCGTGATTTCACAAAATTCCACCGTTTCCAACGTAAGAAACATGTATTTATCAGTTTGAATAGTTAAAAACAGCGTTTTTCAATGTTTTTGCAAGTTTGAAACAGCAATTTTATCGTGATTTCACAAAAATCCACCGTTTCCAACGTAAGAAACATGAATTTATCAGTTTGAATAGTTGAAAACAGCGTTTTTCTATGTTTTTGCAAGTTTAAAACAGCAATTTTATCGTCATTTCTCATAAATCGCCGTTTCACACGAAAGAAACATGAATTTGTCAGTTTGAATAGTTCAAAACAGCGTTTTTCTATGTTTTTGCAAGTTTAAAACAGCAATTTAATCGTCATGTATCATAAATCGCCGTTTCGCACGAAAGAAACATGAATTAGTCAATTTGAGTAGTTCAAAACAGCGTTTTTCTATGTTTTTGCAAGTTTAAAACAGCAATTTTATCGTCATTTCTCATAAATCGCCGTTTCACACGAAAGAAACATGAATTTGTCAGTTTGAATAGTTCAAAACAGCGTTTTTTTATGTCTTTGCAAGTTTAAAACAGCAATTTTATCGTAAATTCTCATAAATCGCCGTTTCGCACGGAAGAAACATGAATTTGTCAATTTGAATAGTTGAAAACAGGATTTTTCAATGTTTTTGCAAGTTTAAAACAGCAATTTTATCGTGATTTCACAAAAATCCACCGTTTGGAACGTAAGAAACATGAATTTATCAGTTTGAATAGTTGAAAACAGCGTTTTTCTATGTTTTTGCAAGTTTAAAACAGCAATTTTATCGTCATTTATCATAAATCGCCTTTTCGCACGAAAGAAACATGAATTTGTCAGTTTGAATAGTTCAAAACAGCGTTTTTCTATGTTTTTGCAAGTTTAAAACAGCAATTTTATCGTCATTTCTCATAAATCGCCGTTTCACACGAAAGAAACATGAATTTGTCAGTTTGAATTGTTCAAAACAGCGTTTTTCTATGTTTTTGAAAGTTTAAAACAGCAATTTTATCGTCATTTCTCATAAATCGCCGTTTCACACGAAAGAAACATGAATTTGTCAGTTTGAATAGTTCAAAACAGCGTTTTTCTATGTTTTTGCAAGTTTAAAACAGCAATTTTATAGTAATTTCTCATAAATCGCCGTTTCGCACGGAAGAAACATGAATTTGTCAGTTTGAATAGTTCAAAACAGCGTTTTTCTATGTTTTTGCAAGTTTAAAACAGCAATTTTATAGTAATTTCTCATAAATCGCCGTTTCGCACGGAAGAAACATCGTTTTTCAATGTTTTTGCAAGTTTAAAACAGCAATTTTATCGTCGTTTCTCATAAATCGCCGTTTCACACGAAAGAAACATGAATTTGTCAGTTTGAATAGTTCAAAACTGCGTTTTTCTATGTTTTTGCAAGTTTAAAACAGCAATTTTATCGTCATTTATCATAAATCGCCGTTTCGCACGAAAGAAACATGAATTTGTCAGATTGAATAGTTTAAAACAGCGTTTTTCTATGTTTTTGCAAGTTTAAAACAGCAATTTTATAGTAATTTCTCATAAATCGCCGTTTCGCACGGAAGAAACATGAATTTGTCAGTTTGAATAGTTCAAAACAGCGTTTTTCTATGTTTTTGCAAGTTTAAAACAGCAATTTTATCGTCATTTCTCATAAATCGCCGTTTCACACGAAAGAAACATGAATTTGTCAGTTTGAATTGTTCAAAACAGCGTTTTTCTATGTTTTTGAAAGTTTAAAACAGCAAATTTATCGTCATTTCTCATAAATCGCCGTTTCACACGAAAGAAACATGAATTTGTCAGTTTGAATAGTTCAAAACAGCGTTTTTCTATGTTTTTGCAAGTTTAAAACAGCAATTTTATAGTAATTTCTCATAAATCGCCGTTTCGCACGGAAGAAACATGAATTTGTCAGTTTGAATAGTTAAAAACATCGTTTTTCAATGTTTTTGCAAGTTTAAAACAGCAATTTTATCGTCATTTCTCATAAATCGCCGTTTCACACGAAAGAAACATGAATTTGCCAGTTTGAATAGTTCAAAACAGCGTTTTTCTATGTTTTTGCAAGTTTAAAACAGCAATTTTATCGTAATTTCTCATAAATCGCCGTTTCGCACGGAAGAAACATGAATTTGTCAGTTTGAATAGTTGAAAACAGCGTTTTTCAATGTTTTTGCAAGTTTAAAACAGCAATTTTATCGTGATTTCACAAAAATCCACCGTTTCCAACGTAAGAAACATGAATTTATCAGTTTGAATAGTCAAACCTCAAACTTCGAACCCCAAATCCCTAACCTCAAACCACAAACCTCAACCCCAAACCTCAACCCCAAACCTTAACCCCAAACCTCAACCCCAAACCTCAACCCCAAATCTCAACCTTAAACCTCAACTCCAAACCTCAAACCTAAACCTCAACCCCAAAGCCCAAAACTCGAACCCCCAACCCCAAACCTCAAACCCCAAATCTCAACCCCAAACCTCAAACCTCGAACCCCAAACCTCAAACCTCGAACCCCAAACCCCAAACCTCAAACACCGAACCCCAACCCCAAACCTCAAACCGCGAACCCCAAACCACAAAACTGAATTTGTCAGTTTGGATAGTTCAAAACAGCGTTTTCTATGTTTTTGCAAGTTTAAAACAGCAAGTTTATCGTGATTTCACAAAAATTTACCGTTTCGAACGTAAGAAACATGAATTTATCAGTTTGAATAGTTGAAAACAGCGTTTTTCTATGTTTTTGCAAGTTTAAAACAACAATTTTATCGTCATTTCTCATAAATCGCGGTTTCGCACGAAAGAAACATGAATTTGTCAGTTTGAGTAGTTCAAAACAGCGTTTTTCTATGTTTTTGCAAGTTTAAAACAGCAATTTTATCGTCATTTCTCATAAATCGCCGTTTCGCACGAAAGAAACATGAATTAGTCAGTTTGAGTAGTTCAAAACAGCGTTTTTCTATGTTTTTGCAAGTTTAAAACAGCAATTTTATCGTCATTTCTCATAAATCGCCGTTTCACACGAAAGAAACATGAATTTGTCAGTTTGAATAGTTCAAAACAGCGTTTTTCTATGTCTTTGCAAGTTTAAAACAGCAATTTTATCGTAAATTCTCATAAATAGCCGTTTCGCACGGAAGAAACATGAATTTGTCAATTTGAATAGTTGAAAACAGGATTTTTCAATGTTTTTGCAAGTTTAAAACAGCAATTTTATCGTGATTTCACAAAAATCCACCGTTTGGAACGTAAGAAACATGAATTTATCAGTTTGAATAGTTGAAAACAGCGTTTTTCTATGTTTTTGCAAGTTTAAAACAGCAATTTTATCGTCATTTATCATAAATCGCCTTTTCGCACGAAAGAAACATGAATTTGTCAGTTTGAATAGTTCAAAACAGCGTTTTTCTATGTTTTTGCAAGTTTAAAACAGCAATTTTATCGTCATTTCTCATAAATCGCCGTTTCACACGAAAGAAACATGAATTTGTCAGTTTGAATTGTTCAAAACAGCGTTTTTCTATGTTTTGGAAAGTTTAAAACAGCAATTTTATCGTCATTTCTCATAAATCGCCGTTTCACACGAAAGAAACATGAATTTGTCAGTTTGAATAGTTCAAAACAGCGTTTTTCTATGTTTTTGCAAGTTTAAAACAGCAATTTTATAGTAATTTCTCATAAATCGCCGTTTCGCACGGAAGAAACATGAATTTGTCAGTTTGAATAGTTCAAAACAGCGTTTTTCTATGTTTTTGCAAGTTTAAAACAGCAATTTTATAGTAATTTCTCATAAATCGCCGTTTCGCACGGAAGAAACATCGTTTTTCAATGTTTTTGCACGTTTAAAACAGCAATTTTATCGTCGTTTCTCATAAATCGCCGTTTCACACGAAAGAAACATGAATTTGTCAGTTTGAATAGTTCAAAACTGCGTTTTTTTATGTTTTTGCAAGTTTAAAACAGCAATTTTATCGTCATTTATCATAAATCACCTTTTCGCACGAAAGAAACATAAATTTGTCAGTTTGAATAGTTCAAAACAGCGTTTTTCTATGTTTTTGCAAGTTTAAAACAGCTATTTTATCGTCATTTCTCATAAATCGCCGTTTCACACGAAAGAAACATGAATTTGTCAGTTTGAATAGTTCAAAACAGCGTTTTTCTAAGTTTTTGCAAGTTTAAAACAGCAATTTTATCGTCATTTCTCATAAATCGCCGTTTCACACGAAAGAAACATGAATTTGTCAGTTTGAATAGTTCAAAACAGCGTTTTTCTATGTTTTTGCAAGTTTAAAACAGCAATTTTATAGTAATTTCTCATAAATCGCCGTTTCGCACGGAAGAAACATAAATTTGTCAGTTTGAGTAGTTCAAAACAGCGTTTTTCTATGTTTTTGCAAGTTTAAAACAGCTATTTTATCGTCATTTCTCATAAATCGCCGTTTCACACGAAAGAAACATGAATTTGTCAGTTTGAATAGTTCAAAACAGCGTTTTTCTATGTTTTTGCAAGTTTAAAACAGCATTTTTATAGTAATTTCTCATAAATCGCCGTTTCGCACGGAAGAAACATGAATTTGTCAGTTTAAATAGTTAAAAACATCGTTTTTCAATGTTTTTGCAAGTTTAAAACAGCAATTTTATCGTCGTTTCTCCTAAATCGCCGTTTCACACGAAAGAAACATGAATTTGTCAGTTTGAATAGTTCAAAACTGCGTTTTTCTATGTTTTTGCAAGTTTAAAACAGCAATTTTATCGTCATTTATCATAAATCGCCGTTTCACACGAAAGAAACATGAATTTGTCAGTTTGAATAGTTCAAAACAGCGTTTTTCTATGTTTTTGCAAGTTTAAAACAGCAATTTTATCGTCATTTCTCAAAAATCGCCGTTTCACACGAAAGAAACATGAATTTGTCAGTTTGAATAGTTCAAAACAGCGTTTTTCTATGTTTTTGCAAGTTTAAAACAGCAATTTTATAGTAATTTCTCATATATCGCCGTTTCGCACGGAAGAAACATGAATTTGTCAGTTTGAATAGTTAAAAACATCGTTTTTCAATGTTTTTGCAAGTTTAAAACAGCAATTTTATCGTCGTTTCTCATAAATCGCTGTTTCACACGAAAGAAACATGAATTTGTCAGTTTGAATAGTTAAAAACTGCGTTTTTCTATGTTTTTGCAAGTTTAAAACAGCAATTTAAAATAAATAAATAAATATATCATCACGCCTTTTACCCATTACCGGTGTGGCACTCTGCTTACGCAGATCTCGGTAAGTGATATATTTTGTCGTATGAAGTGCGGTTACCAGCCGTCAAATCATAGCCCCCAAGGATGTTAGTGGAAGGGGAACCACAGGGGTAAATTTAAATTTGTAACTGTCGGCAGTGGGATTCGAACTGAGGATCTCACGGTCCACAGTCCGACACGTTACCACGGAGCTATTTACCCCATTAAAACAGCAATTTTATCGTCATTTATCATAAATCACCTTTTCGCACGAAAGAAACATGAATTTGTCAGTTTGAATAGTTCAAAACAGCGTTTTTCTATGTTTTTGCAAGTTTAAAACAGCTATTTTATCGTCATTTCTCATAAATCGCCGTTTCACACGAAAGAAACATGAATTTGTCAGTTTGAATAGTTCAAAACAGCGTTTTTCTATGTTTTTGCAAGTTTAAAACAGCAATTTTATCGTCATTTCTCATAAATCGCCGTTTCACACGAAAGAAACATGAATTTGTCAGTTTGAATAGTTCAAAACTGCGTTTTTCTATGTTTTTGCAAGTTTAAAACAGCAATTTTATAGTAATTTCTCATAAATCGCCGTTTCGCAAGGAAGAAACATGAATTTGTCAGTTTGAGTAGTTCAAAACAGCGTTTTTCTATGTTTTTGCAAGTTTAAAACAGCTATTTTATCGTCATTTCTCATAAATCGCCGTTTCACACGAAAGAAACATGAATTTGTCAGTTTGAATAGTTCAAAACAGCGTTTTTCTATGTTTTTGCAAGTTTAAAACAGCAATTTTATAGTAATTTCTCATAAATCGCCGTTTCGCACGGAAGAAACATGAATTTGTCAGTTTGAATAGTTAAAAACATCGTTTTTCAATGTTTTTGCAAGTTTAAAACAGCAATTTTATCGTCGTTTCTCCTAAATCGCCGTTTCACACGAAAGAAACATGAATTTGTCAGTTTGAATAGTTCAAAACTGCGTTTTTCTATGTTTTTGCAAGTTTAAAACAGCAATTTTATCGTCATTTATCATAAATCACCTTTTCGCACGAAAGAAACATGAATTTGTCAGTTTGAATAGTTCAAAACAGCGTTTTTCTATGTTTTTGCAAGTTTAAAACAGCAATATTATCGTCATTTCTCATAAATCGCCGTTTCACACAAAAGAAACATGAATTTGTCAGTTTGAATAGTTCAAAACAGCGTTTTTCTATGTTTTTGCAAGTTTAAAACAGCAATTTTATCGTCATTTCTCATAAATCGCCGTTTCACACGAAAGAAACATGAATTTGTCAGTTTGAATAGTTCAAAACAGCGTTTTTCTATGTTTTTGCAAGTTTAAAACAGCAATTTTATAGTAATTTCTCATAAATCGCCGTTTCGCACGGAAGAAACATGAATTTGTCAGTTTGAGTAGTTCAAAACAGCGTTTTTCTATGTTTTTGCAAGTTTAAAACAGCTATTTTATCGTCATTTCTCATAAATCGCCGTTTCACACGAAAGAAACATGAATTTGTCAGTTTGAATAGTTCAAAACAGCGTTTTTCTATGTTTTTGCAAGTTTAAAACAGCAATTTTTTCGTCATTTCTTATAAATCGCCGTTTCACACGAAAGAAACATGAATTTGTCCGTTTGAATAGTTCAAAACAGCCTTTTTCTATGTTTTTGCAAGTTTAAAACAGCAATTTTATCGTCATTTCTCATAAATCGCCGTTTTACACAAAAGAAACATGAATTTGCCAGTTTGAATAGTTCAAAACAGCGTTTTTCTATGTTTTTGCAAGTTTAAAACAGCAATTTTATCGTAATTTCTCATAAATCGCCGTTTCGCACGGAAGAAACATGAATTTGGCAGTTTGAATAGTTGAAAACAGCGTTTTTCAATGTTTTTGCAAGTTTAAAACAGCAATTTTATCGTGATTTCACAAAAGTCCACCGTTTCCAACGTAAGAAACATGAATTTATCAGTTTGAATAGTCAAACCTCAAACTTCGAACCCCAAATCCCTAACCTCAAACCCCAAACCTCAACCCCAAACCTCAACCCCAAACCTCAACCCCAAACCTCAACGCCAAACCTCAACCCCAAACCTCAACCCCAAACCTCAACCCCAAACCTCAACCCCAAACCTCAACTCTAAACCTCAACCCCAAACTTCAACCCCAAAGCCCAAAACTTGAACCCCCAACCCCAAATCTCAAACCTCGAACCCCAAACCTCAAACCTCGAACCCCAAACCCCAAACCTCAAACACCGAACCCCAACCCCAAACCTCATACCGCGAACCCCAAACCTCAAACACCGAACCCCAAACCCAAACCTCAAACCGCGAACCCCAAACCTCAAACCCCAAACCTCAACCCCAAACTTCAAACCTCGAACCCCAAACCACAAAACTGAATTTGTCAGTTTGGATAGTTCAAAACAGCGTTTTCTATGTTTTTGCAAGTTTAAAACAGCAATTTTATCGTGATTTCACAAAAATCCACCGTTTCCAACGTAAGAAACATAAATTTATCAGTTTGAATAGTTGGAAACAGCGTTTTTCTATATTTTTGCAAGTTTAAAACAGCAATTTTATCGTGATTTCACAAAAATCCACTGTTTCGAACGTAAGAAACATGAATTTATCAGTTTAAATAGTCAAAACAGCGTTTTTCTATGTTTTTGCAAGTTTAAAACAGCAATTTTATCGACATTTATCATAAATCACCTTTTCGCACGAAAGAAACATGAATTTGTCAGTTTGAATAGTTCAAAACAGCGTTTTTCTATGTTTTTGCAAGTTTAAAACAGCAATTTTATCGTCATTTCTCATAAATCGCCGTTTCACACGAAAGAAACATGAATTTGTCGGTTTGAATAGTTCAAAACTGCGTTTTTCTATGTTTTTGCAAGTTTAAAACAGCAATTTTATAGTAATTTCTCATAAATCGCCGTTTCGCACGGAAGAAACATGAATTTGTCAGTTTGAGTAGTTCAAAACAGCGTTTTTCTATGTTTTTGCAAGTTTAAAACAGCTATTTTATCGTCATTTCTCATAAATCGCCGTTTCACACGAAAGAAACATGAATTTGTCAGGTTGAATAGTTCAAAACAGCGTTTTTCTATGTTTTTGCAAGTTTAAAACAGCAATTTTATAGTAATTTCTCATAAATCGCCGTTTCGCACGGAAGAAACATGAATTTGTCAGTTTGAATAGTTAAAAACATCGTTTTTCAATGTTTTTGCAAGTTTAAAACAGCAATTTTATCGTCGTTTCTCCTAAATCGCCGTTTCACACGAAAGAAACATGAATTTGTCAGTTTGAATAGTTCAAAACTGCGTTTTTCTATGTTTTTGCAAGTTTAAAACAGCTATTTTATCGTCATTTCTCATAAATCGCCGTTTCACACGAAAGAAACATGAATTTGTCAGTTTGAATAGTTCAAAACAGCGTTTTTCTATGTTTTTGCAAGTTTAAAACAGCATTTTTATAGTAATTTCTCATAAATCGCCGTTTCGCACGGAAGAAACATGAATTTGTCAGTTTAAATAGTTAAAAACATCGTTTTTCAATGTTTTTGCAAGTTTAAAACAGCAATTTTATCGTCGTTTCTCCTAAATCGCCGTTTCACACGAAAGAAACATGAATTTGTCAGTTTGAATAGTTCAAAACTGCGTTTTTCTATGTTTTTGCAAGTTTAAAACAGCAATTTTATCGTCATTTATCATAAATCGCCGTTTCACACGAAAGAAACATGAATTTGTCAGTTTGAATAGTTCAAAACAGCGTTTTTCTATGTTTTTGCAAGTTTAAAACAGCAATTTTATCGTCATTTCTCAAAAATCGCCGTTTCACACGAAAGAAACATGAATTTGTCAGTTTGAATAGTTCAAAACAGCGTTTTTCTATGTTTTTGCAAGTTTAAAACAGCAATTTTATAGTAATTTCTCATATATCGCCGTTTCGCACGGAAGAAACATGAATTTGTCAGTTTGAATAGTTAAAAACATCGTTTTTCAATGTTTTTGCAAGTTTAAAACAGCAATTTTATCGTCGTTTCTCATAAATCGCTGTTTCACACGAAAGAAACATGAATTTGTCAGTTTGAATAGTTCAAAACTGCGTTTTTCTATGTTTTTGCAAGTTTAAAACAGCAATTTTATCGTCATTTATCATAAATCACCTTTTCGCACGAAAGAAACATGAATTTGTCAGTTTGAATAGTTCAAAACAGCGTTTTTCTATGTTTTTGCAAGTTTAAAACAGCTATTTTATCGTCATTTCTCATAAATCGCCGTTTCACACGAAAGAAACATGAATTTGTCAGTTTGAATAGTTCAAAACAGCGTTTTTCTATGTTTTTGCAAGTTTAAAACAGCAATTTTATCGTCATTTCTCATAAATCGCCGTTTCACACGAAAGAAACATGAATTTGTCAGTTTGAATAGTTCAAAACTGCGTTTTTCTATGTTTTTGCAAGTTTAAAACAGCAATTTTATAGTAATTTCTCATAAATCGCCGTTTCGCAAGGAAGAAACATGAATTTGTCAGTTTGAGTAGTTCAAAACAGCGTTTTTCTATGTTTTTGCAAGTTTAAAACAGCTATTTTATCGTCATTTCTCATAAATCGCCGTTTCACACGAAAGAAACATGAATTTGTCAGTTTGAATAGTTCAAAACAGCGTTTTTCTATGTTTTTGCAAGTTTAAAACAGCAATTTTATAGTAATTTCTCATAAATCGCCGTTTCGCACGGAAGAAACATGAATTTGTCAGTTTGAATAGTTAAAAACATCGTTTTTCAATGTTTTTGCAAGTTTAAAACAGCAATTTTATCGTCGTTTCTCCTAAATCGCCGTTTCACACGAAAGAAACATGAATTTGTCAGTTTGAATAGTTCAAAACTGCGTTTTTCTATGTTTTTGCAAGTTTAAAACAGCAATTTTATCGTCATTTATCATAAATCACCTTTTCGCACGAAAGAAACATGAATTTGTCAGTTTGAATAGTTCAAAACAGCGTTTTTCTATGTTTTTGCAAGTTTAAAACAGCAATATTATCGTCATTTCTCATAAATCGCCGTTTCACACAAAAGAAACATGAATTTGTCAGTTTGAATAGTTCAAAACAGCGTTTTTCTATGTTTTTGCAAGTTTAAAACAGCAATTTTATCGTCATTTTTCATAAATCGCCGTTTCACACGAAAGAAACATGAATTTGTCAGTTTGAATAGTTCAAAACAGCGTTTTTCTATGTTTTTGCAAGTTTAAAACAGCAATTTTATAGTAATTTCTCATAAATCGCCGTTTCGCACGGAAGAAACATGAATTTGTCAGTTTGAGTAGTTCAAAACAGCGTTTTTCTATGTTTTTGCAAGTTTAAAACAGCTATTTTATCGTCATTTCTCATAAATCGCCGTTTCACACGAAAGAAACATGAATTTGTCAGTTTGAATAGTTCAAAACAGCGTTTTTCTATGTTTTTGCAAGTTTAAAACAGCAATTTTTTCGTCATTTCTCATAAATCGCCGTTTCACACGAAAGAAACATGAATTTGTCCGTTTGAATAGTTCAAAACAGCCTTTTTCTATGTTTTTGCAAGTTTAAAACAGCAATTTTATCGTCATTTCTCATAAATCGCCGTTTTACACAAAAGAAACATGAATTTGCCAGTTTGAATAGTTCAAAACAGCGTTTTTCTATGTTTTTGCAAGTTTAAAACAGCAATTTTATCGTAATTTCTCATAAATCGCCGTTTCGCACGGAAGAAACATGAATTTGGCAGTTTGAATAGTTGAAAACAGCGTTTTTCAATGTTTTTGCAAGTTTAAAACAGCAATTTTATCGTGATTTCACAAAAGTCCACCGTTTCCAACGTAAGAAACATGAATTTATCAGTTTGAATAGTCAAACCTCAAACTTCGAACCCCAAATCCCTAACCTCAAACCCCAAACCTCAACCCCAAACCTCAACCCCAAACCTCAACCCCAAACCTCAACGCCAAACCTCAACCCCAAACCTCAACCCCAAACCTCAACCCCAAACCTCAACCCCAAACCTCAACCCCAAACCTCAACTCTAAACCTCAACCCCAAACTTCAACCCCAAAGCCCAAAACTTGAACCCCCAACCCCAAATCTCAAACCTCGAACCCCAAACCTCAAACCTCGAACCCCAAACCCCAAACCTCAAACACCGAACCCCAACCCCAAACCTCATACCGCGAACCCCAAACCTCAAACACCGAACCCCAAACCCAAACCTCAAACCGCGAACCCCAAACCTCAAACCCCAAACCTCAACCCCAAACTTCAAACCTCGAACCCCAAACCACAAAACTGAATTTGTCAGTTTGGATAGTTCAAAACAGCGTTTTCTATGTTTTTGCAAGTTTAAAACAGCAATTTTATCGTGATTTCACAAAAATCCACCGTTTCCAACGTAAGAAACTTAAATTTATCAGTTTGAATAGTTGGAAACAGCGTTTTTCTATATTTTTGCAAGTTTAAAACAGCAATTTTATCGTGATTTCACAAAAATCCACTGTTTCGAACGTAAGAAACATGAATTTATCAGTTTAAATAGTCAAAACAGCGTTTTTCTATGTTTTTGCAAGTTTAAAACAGCAATTTTATCGACATTTATCATAAATCACCTTTTCGCACGAAAGAAACATGAATTTGTCAGTTTGAATAGTTCAAAACAGCGTTTTTCTATGTTTTTGCAAGTTTAAAACAGCAATTTTACCGTCATTTCTCATAAATCGCCGTTTCACACGAAAGAAACATGAATTTGTCGGTTTGAATAGTTCAAAACTGCGTTTTTCTATGTTTTTGCAAGTTTAAAACAGCAATTTTATAGTAATTTCTCATAAATCGCCGTTTCGCACGGAAGAAACATGAATTTGTCAGTTTGAGTAGTTCAAAACAGCGTTTTTCTATGTTTTTGCAAGTTTAAAACAGCTATTTTATCGTCATTTCTCATAAATCGCCGTTTCACACGAAAGAAACATGAATTTGTCAGGTTGAATAGTTCAAAACAGCGTTTTTCTATGTTTTTGCAAGTTTAAAACAGCAATTTTATAGTAATTTCTCATAAATCGCCGTTTCGCACGGAAGAAACATGAATTTGTCAGTTTGAATAGTTAAAAACATCGTTTTTCAATGTTTTTGCAAGTTTAAAACAGCAATTTTATCGTCGTTTCTCCTAAATCGCCGTTTCACACGAAAGAAACATGAATTTGTCAGTTTGAGTAGTTCAAAACAGCGTTTTTCTATGTTTTTGCAAGTTTAAAACAGCAATTTTATCGTCATTTCTCATAAATCGCCGTTTTACACAAAAGAAACATGAATTTGCCAGTTTGAATAGTTCAAAACAGCGTTTTTCTATGTTTTTGCAAGTTTAAAACAGCAATTTTATCGTAATTTCTCATAAATCGCCGTTTCGCACGGAAGAAACATGAATTTGGCAGTTTGAATAGTTGAAAACAGCGTTTTTCAATGTTTTTGCAAGTTTAAAACAGCAATTTTATCGTGATTTCACAAAAGTCCACCGTTTCCAACGTAAGAAACATGAATTTATCAGTTTGAATAGTCAAACCTCAAACTTCGAACCCCAAATCCCTAACCTCAAACCCCAAACCTCAACCCCAAACCTCAACCCCAAACCTCAACCCCAAACCTCAACGCCAAACCTCAACCCCAAACCTCAACCCCAAACCTCAACCCCAAACCTCAACCCCAAACCTCAACCCCAAACCTCAACTCTAAACCTCAACCCCAAACTTCAACCCCAAAGCCCAAAACTTGAACCCCCAACCCCAAATCTCAAACCTCGAACCCCAAACCTCAAACCTCGAACCCCAAACCCCAAACCTCAAACACCGAACCCCAACCCCAAACCTCATACCGCGAACCCCAAACCTCAAACACCGAACCCCAAACCCAAACCTCAAACCGCGAACCCCAAACCTCAAACCCCAAACCTCAACCCCAAACTTCAAACCTCGAACCCCAAACCACAAAACTGAATTTGTCAGTTTGGATAGTTCAAAACAGCGTTTTCTATGTTTTTGCAAGTTTAAAACAGCAATTTTATCGTGATTTCACAAAAATCCACCGTTTCCAACGTAAGAAACTTAAATTTATCAGTTTGAATAGTTGGAAACAGCGTTTTTCTATATTTTTGCAAGTTTAAAACAGCAATTTTATCGTGATTTCACAAAAATCCACTGTTTCGAACGTAAGAAACATGAATTTATCAGTTTAAATAGTCAAAACAGCGTTTTTCTATGTTTTTGCAAGTTTAAAACAGCAATTTTATCGACATTTATCATAAATCACCTTTTCGCACGAAAGAAACATGAATTTGTCAGTTTGAATAGTTCAAAACAGCGTTTTTCTATGTTTTTGCAAGTTTAAAACAGCAATTTTACCGTCATTTCTCATAAATCGCCGTTTCACACGAAAGAAACATGAATTTGTCGGTTTGAATAGTTCAAAACTGCGTTTTTCTATGTTTTTGCAAGTTTAAAACAGCAATTTTATAGTAATTTCTCATAAATCGCCGTTTCGCACGGAAGAAACATGAATTTGTCAGTTTGAGTAGTTCAAAACAGCGTTTTTCTATGTTTTTGCAAGTTTAAAACAGCTATTTTATCGTCATTTCTCATAAATCGCCGTTTCACACGAAAGAAACATGAATTTGTCAGGTTGAATAGTTCAAAACAGCGTTTTTCTATGTTTTTGCAAGTTTAAAACAGCAATTTTATAGTAATTTCTCATAAATCGCCGTTTCGCACGGAAGAAACATGAATTTGTCAGTTTGAATAGTTAAAAACATCGTTTTTCAATGTTTTTGCAAGTTTAAAACAGCAATTTTATCGTCGTTTCTCCTAAATCGCCGTTTCACACGAAAGAAACATGAATTTGTCAGTTTGAATAGTTCAAAACTGCGTTTTTCTATGTTTTTGCAAGTTTAAAACAGCAATTTTATCGTCATTTATCATAAATCACCTTTTGGCACGAAAGAAACATGAATTTATCAGTTTGAATAGTTGAAAACAGCGTTTTTCTATTTTTTTGCAAGTTTAAAACAGCAATTTTATCGTCATTTCTCATAAATCGCCGTTTCGCACGAAAGAAACATGAATTTGTCAGTTTGAATAGTTCAAAACAGCGTTTTTCTATGGTTTTGCAAGCTTAAAACAGCAATTTTTTCGTCATTTCTCATAAATCGCCGTTTCACACAAAAGAATCATGAATTTGACAGTTTGAATAGTTCAAAACAGCGTTTTTCTATGTTTTTGCAAGTTTAAAACAGCAATTTTATCGTCATTTCTCATAAATCGCCGTTTCACACGATAGAAACATGAATTTGTCAGTTTGAATAGTTCAAAACAGCGTTTTTCTATGTTTTTGCAAGTTTAAAACAGCAATTTTATAGTAATTTCTCATAAATCGCCGTTTCGCACGGAAGAAACATGAATTTGTCAGTTTGAATAGTTAAAAACATCGTTTTTCAATGTTTTTGCAAGTTTAAAACAGCAATTTTATCGTCATTTCTCATAAATCGCCGTTTCACACGAAAGAAACATGAATTTGTCAGTTTGAATAGTTCAAAACAAGTTTTTCTATGTTTTTGCAAGTTTAAAACAGCAGTTTTATCGTCATTTCTCATAAATCGCCGTTTCACACGAAAGAAACATGAATTTGTCAGTTTGAATAGGCAAAACAGCGTTTAACCTAAGTTTTTGCAAGTTTAAAACAGCAATTTTATCGTCATTTCTCATAAATCGCCGTTTCGCACGAAAGAAACATGAATTTGGCAGTTTGAATAGTTCAAAACTGCCTTTTTCTATGTTTTTGCAAGTTTAAAACAGCAATTTTATCGTCATTTCTCATAAATCGTCGTTTCACACGAAAGAAACATGAATTTGCCAGTTTGAATAGTTCAAAACAGCGTTTTTCTATGTTTTTGCAAGATTAACACAGCAATTTTATCGTGATTTCACTAAAATCCACCGTTTGGAACGTAAGAAACATGAATTTATCAGTTTGAATAGTTGAAAACAGCGTTTTTCTATTTTTTTGCAAGTTTAAAACAGCAATTTTATCGTCATTTCTCATAAATCGCCGATTCGCATGAAAGAAACATGAATTTGTCAGTTTGAATAGTTCAAAACAGCGTTTTTCTATGTTTTTGCAAGCTTGAAACAGCAATTTTATCGTCATTTCTCATAAATCGCCGTTTCACACGAAAGAATCATGAATTTGTCAGTTTGAATAGTTCAAAACAGCGTTTTTCTATGTTTTTGCAAGTTTAAAACAGCAATTTTATCGTCATTTCTCATAAATCGCCGTATCACACGAAAGAAACATGAATTTGTCAGTTTGAATAGTTCAAAACAGCGTTTTTCTATGTTTTTGCAAGTTTAAAACAGCAATTTTATAGTAATTTCTCATAAATCGCCGTTTCGCACGGAAGAAACATGAATTTGTCAGTTTGAATAGTTAAAAACATCGTTTTTCAATGTTTTTGCAAGTTTAAAACAGCAATTTTATCGTCATTTCTCATAAATCGCCGTTTCACACGAAAGAAACATGAATTTGTCCGTTTGAATAGTTCAAAACTGCCTTTTTCTATGTTTTTGCAAGTTTAAAACAGCAATTTTATCGTCATTTCTCATAAATCGCCGTTTCACACGAAAGAAACATGAATTTGCCAGTTTGAATAGTTCAAAACAGCGTTTTTCTATGTTTTTGCAAGTTTAAAACAGCAATTTTATCGTCATTTTTCATAAGTCGCCGTTTCACACGAAAGAAACATGAATTTGTCCGTTTGAATAGTTCAAAACTGCCTTTTTCTATGTTTTTGCAAGTTTAAAACAGCAATTTTATCGTCATTTCTCATAAATCGCCGTTTCACACGAAAGAAACATGAATTTGCCAGTTTGAATAGTTCAAAACAGCGTTTTTCTATGTTTTTGCAAGTTTAAAACAGCAATTTTATCGTAATTTCTCATAAATCGCCGTTTCGCACGGAAGAAACATGAATTTGTCAGTTTGAATAGTTGAAAACAGCGTTTTTCAATGTTTTTGCAAGTTTAAAACAGCAATTTTATCGTGATTTCACAAAAATCCACCGTTTCCAACGTAAGAAACATGAATTTATCAGTTTGAATAGTCAAACCTCAAACTTCGAACCCCAAATCCCTAACCTCAAACCCCAAACCTCAACCCCAAACCTCAACCCCAAACCTTAACCCCAAACCTCAACCCCAAACCTCAACCCCAAACCTCAACCCCAAACCTCAACCCCAAACCTCAACCCCAAACCTCAACCCTAAACCTCAACCCCAAAGCCCAAAACTCGAACCCCCAACCCCAAACCTCAAACCCCAAATTTAAACCCCAAACCTCAAACCTCGAACCCCAAACCTCAAACCTCGAACCCCAAACCCCAAACCTCAAACACCGAACCCCAACCCCAAACCTCAAACCGCGAACCCCAAACCACAAAACTGAATTTGTCAGTTTGGATAGTTCAAAACAGCGTTTTCTATGTTTTTGCAAGTTTAAAACAGCAATTTTATTGTGATTTCACAAAAATCCACCGTTTCCAACGTAAGAAACATGAATTTATCAGTTTGAATAGTTGAAAACAGCGTTTTTCTATGTTTTTGCAAGTTTAAAACAGCAATTTTATCGTCATTTCTCATAAATCGCCGTTTCACACGAAAGAAACATGAATTTGTCAGTTTGAGTAGTTCAAAACAGCGTTTTTTCTATGTTTTTGCAAGTTTAAAACAGCAATTTTATCGTCATTTCTCATAAATCGCCGTTTCACAGGAAAGAAACATGAATTTGTCAGTTTGAATAGTTCAAAACAGCGTTTTTCTATGTTTTTGCAAGTTTAAAACAGCAATTTAATCGTCATGTATCATAAATCGCCGTTTCGCACGAAAGAAACATGAATTTGTCAGTTTGAGTAGTTCAAAACAGCGTTTTTCTATGTTTTTGCAAGTTTAAAACAGCAATTTTATCGTCATTTCTCATAAATCGCCGTTTCACACGAAAGAAACATGAATTTGTCAGTTTGAATAGTTCAAAACAGCGTTTTTCTATGTTTTTGCAAGTTTAAAACAGCAATTTTATCGTAATTTCTCATAAATCGCCGTTTCGCACGGAAGAAACATGAATTTGTCAATTTGAATAGTTGAAAACAGGGTTTTTCAATCTTTTTGCAAGTTTAAAACAGCAATTTTATCGTGATTTCACAAAAATCCACCGTTTGGAACGTAAGAAACATGAATTTATCAGTTTGAATATTTGAAAACAGCGTTTTTCTATGTTTTTGCAAGTTTAAAACAGCAATTTTATCTTCATTTATCATAAATCGCCTTTTCGCACGAAAGAAACATGAATTTGTCATTTTGAATAGTTCAAAACAGCGTTTTTCTATGTTTTTGCAAGTTTAAAACAGCAATTTTATCGTCATTTCTCATAAATCGCCGTTTCACACGAAAGAAACATGAATTTGTCAGTTTGAATTGTTCAAAACAGCGTTTTTCTATG
>CAWWDY010001755.1:0-24169 GCA_963942605.1 Poecilus cupreus | reverse complement strand
GGGTGTAATGGCTTATGTTTGCAAAATCAAGATAAAATAGCTGTTTTCAGCTTGCGAAAACATACAAAATGCTATTTTCAAGTATTTAAACTGTCATATTCATGTTTCTGTCGTATATAATAGCTAATGTTGGTGAAAGCAAGATAAAAATGCTGTTTTAAGCATGCAAAAGCAAACAAAACACCGTTTTCAAGTATTTAAACTGTAATATTCATGTTTCTGTCGTGTATAATAGCTAATATTGGTAAAAGCAAGATAAAAATGCTGTTTTAAGCATTCAAAAGCATACAAAACACCGTTTTCAAGTATTTAAACTTTCATATTTATGTATATGTCGTGTGTAATGGCTTATGTTTGCAAAATCAAGATAAAATAGCTGTTTTCAGCTAGCAAAAACTTACAAAACACCGTTTTCAAGTATTTAGACTATCATATTCATGTATATGTCGTATGTAATGGCTTATGTTTGCAAAATCAAGATAAAATAGCTGTTTCCAGCTTGCAAAAACATACAAAATGCTGTTTTCAAGTATTTAAACTGTCATATTCATGTTTCTGTCGTGTATAATAGCTAATGCTGGTGAAAGCAATATAAAAATGCTATTTTAAGCATGCAAAAGCTTACAAAACACCGTTTTCAAGTATTTAAACTGTCATATTCATGTATATGTCGTGTGTAATGGCTAATGTTTGCAAAATCAATATAAAATACCTGTTTTCAGCTTGCAAAAACATACAAAATGCTATTTTCAAGTATTTAAACTGTCATATTCATGTTTCTGTCGTGTATAATAGGTAATGTTGGTGAAAGCAAGATAAAAATGCTGTTTTAAGCATGCAAAAGCATACAAAACACATTTTTCACGTATTTAAACTGTCATATTTAGGTTTCTGTCGTGTATAATAGCTAATGTTGATTAAAGCAAGATAAAAATTCTGTTTTAAGCATGCAAAAGCATACAAAACACCGTTTTCAAGTATTTTAACTGTCATATTCATGTATATGTCGTGTGTAATGGCTTATGTTTGCAAAATCAAGATAAAATAGCTGTTTTCAGCTTGCAAAAACATACAAAATGCTGTTTTCAAGTATTTAAACTGTCATATTCATGTTTCTGTCGTGTATAATAGCTAATGTTGGTGAAAGCAAGATAAAAATGCAGTTTTAAGCATGCAAAAGCATACAAAACACCGTTTTCAAGTATTTAAACTGTCATATTCATGTTTATGTCGTGTGTAATGGCTTATATTTGCAAAATCAAGATAAAATAGCTGTTTTCAGCTTGCAAAAACATACAAAATGCTGTTTTCAAGTATATAAACTGTCATATTCATGTTTCTGTCGTGTATAATAGCTAATGTTAATGAAAGCAAGATAAAAATGCTGTTTTAAGCATGCAAAAGCATACAAAACACCGTTTTCAAGTATTTAAACAGTCATATTCATGTATATGTCGTGTGTAATGGCTTATGTTTGCAAAATCAAGATAAAATAGCTGTTTTCAGCTTGCGAAAACATACAAAATGCTGTTTTCAAGTACTTAAACTGTCATATTCATGTTTCTGTCGTGTATATTAGCTAATGTTGGTAAAAGCAAGATAAAAATGCTGTTTTAAGCATGCATAAGCATACAAAACACCGTTTTCAAGTATTTAAACTGTCATATTCATGTTTCTGTCGTATATAATAGCTAATGTTGGTGAAAGCAAGATAAAAATGCTGTTTTAAGCATGCAAAAGCATACAAAACACCGTTTTCAAGTATTTAAACTTTCGTATTCATGTTTCTGTCGTGTATAATAGCTAATGTTGTTGAAAGCAAGATAAAAATGCTGTTTTAAGCATGCAAAAGCATACAAAACACCGTTTTCAAGTATTTAAACTGTCATATTCATGTATATGTCGTGTGTAATTCATGTTTCTGTCGTGTATAATAGCTAATGTTGGTGAAAGCAAGATAAAAATGCTGTTTTAAGCATGCAAAAGCATACAAAACACCGTTTTCAAGTATTTAAACTGTCATATTCATGTATATGTCGTGTGTAATGGCTTATGTTTGCAAAATCAAGATAAAATAGCTGTTTTCAGCTTGCAAAAACATACAAAATGCTGTTTTCAAGTATTTAAACTGTCATATTTATGTTTGTGTCATGTATAATAGCTAATGTTGGTGAAAGCAAGATAAAAATGTTGTTTTAAGCATGCAAAAGCATACAAAATACCGTTTTTAAGTATTTAAACTGTCATATTCATGTTTCTGTCGTGTATAATAGCTAATGTTGGTGAAAGCAAAATAAAAATGATGTTTTAAGCATGCAAAAGCATACAAAACACCGTTTTCAAGTATTTAAACTGTCATATTCATGTATATGTCGTGTGTAATGGCTTATGTTTGCAAAATCAAGATAAAATAGCTGTTTTCAGCTTGCAAAAACATACAAAATGCTGTTTTCAAGTATTTAAACTGTCATATCCATGTTTCTGTCGTGTATAATAGCTAATGTTGGTGAAAGCAAGATAAAAATGCTGTTTTAAGCATGCAAAAGCATACAAAACACCGTTTTCAAGTATTTAAACTGTCATATTCATGTATATGTCGTGTATAATGGCTTGTGTTTGCAAAATCAAGATAAAATAGCTGTTTTCAGCTTGCAAAAACATACAAAATGTTGTTTTCAAGTATTTAAACTGTCATATTCATGTTTCTGTCATGTATAATAGCTAATGATGGTGAAACCAAGATAAAAATGCTGTTTTAAGCATGCAAAAACATACAAAACACCGTTTTCAAGTATTTAAACTATCATATTCATGTATATGTCGTGTGTAATGGCTTATGTTTGCAAAATCAAGATAAAATAGCTGTATTCAGCTTGCGAAAACATACAAAATGCTATTTTCAAGTATTTAAATTGTCATATTCATGGTTTTGTCGTATATAATAGCTAATGTTGGTGAAAGCAAGATAAAAATGCTGTTTTAAGCATGCAAAAGCAAACAAAACACCGTTTTCAAGTATTTAAACTGTAATATTCATGTTTCTGTCGTGTATAATAGCTAATGTTGGTGAAAGCAAGATAAAAATGCTGTTTTAAGTATTCAAAAGCATACAAAACACCGTTTTCAAGTATTTAAACTTTCATATTTATGTATATGTCGTGTGTAATGGCTTATGTTTGCAAAATCAAGATAAAATAGCTGTTTTCATCTAGCAAAAACTTACAAAACACCGTTTTCAAGTATTTAAACTATCATATTCATGTATATGTCGTATGTAATGGCTTATGTTTGCAAAATCAAGATAAAATAGCTGTTTCCAGCTAGCAAAAACATACAAAATGCTGTTTTCAAGTATTTAAACTGTCATATTTATGTTTCTGTCGTGTATAATAGCTAATGTTGGTGAAACCAATATAAAAATGCTATTTTAAGCATGCAAAAGCATACAAAACACCGTTTTCAAGTATTTAAACTGTCATATTCATGTATATGTCGTGTGTAATGGCTAATGTTTGCAAAATCAAGATAAAATAGCTGTTTTCAGCTTGCAAAAACATACAAAATGCTATTTTCAAGTATTTAAACTGTCATATTCATGTTTCTGTCGTGTATAATAGGTAATGTTGGTGAAAGCAAGATAAAAATGCTGTTTTAAGCATGCAAAAGCATACAAAACACATTTTTCACGTATTTAAACTGTCATATTCAGGTTTCTGTCGTGTATAATAGCTAATGTTGATTAAAGCAAGATAAAAATTCTGTTTTAAGCATGCAAAAGCATACAAAACACCGTTTTCAAGTATTTTAACTGTCATATTCATGTATATGTCGTGTGTAATGGCTTATGTTTGCAAAATCAAGATAAAATAGCTGTTTTCAGCTTGCAAAAACATACAAAATGCTGTTTTCAAGTATTTAAACTGTCATATTCATGTTTCTGTCGTGTATAATAGCTAAAGTTGGTGAAAGCTAGATAAAAATGCTGTTTTAAGCATGCAAAAGCATACAAAACACCGTTTTCAAGTATTCAAACTGTCATATTCATGTTTCTGTCGTGTATAATAGCTAATGTTGGTGAAAGCAAGATAAAAATGCAGTTTTAAGCATGCAAAAGCATACAAAACACCGTTTTCAAGTATTTAAACTGTCATATTCATGTTTATGTCGTGTGTAATGGCTTATGTTTGCAAAATCAAGATAAAATAGCTGTTTTCAGCTTGCAAAAACATACAAAATGCTGTTTTCAAGTATTTAAACTGTCATATTTATGTTTCTGTCGTGTATAATAGCTAATGTTGGTGAAACCAATATAAAAATGCTATTTTAAGCATGCAAAAGCATACAAAACACCGTTTTCAAGTATTTAAACTGTCATATTCATGTATATGTCGTGTGTAATGGCTTATGTTTGCAAAATTAAGATAAAATAGCTGTTTTCAGCTTGCAAAAACATACAAAATGCTGTTTTCAAGTTTTTAAACTGTCATATTCATGTTTCTGTCGTGTATAATAGCTAATGTTGGTGAAAGCAAGATAAAAATGCTGTTCTAAGCATGCAAAACCATACAAAATACCGTTTTCAAGTATGTAAACTGTCATATTCATGTTTCTGTCGTGTATAATAGCTAATGTTGGTGAAAGCAAGAGAAAAATGCTGTTTTAAGCATGCAAAAGCATACAAAACACCATTTTCAAGTATTTAAACTGTCATATTCATGTATATGTCGTGTGTAATGGCTTATGTTTGCAAAATCAAGATAAAATAGCTGTTTTCAGCTTGCGAAAACATACAAAATGCTATTTTCAAGTATTTAAACTGTCATATTCATGTTTTTGTCGTATATAATAGCTAATGTTGGTGAAAGCAAGATAAAAATGCTGTTTTAAGCATGCAAAAGCAAACAAAACACCGTTTTCAAGTATTTAAACAGTCATATTCATGTATATGTCGTGTGTAATGGCTTATGTTTGCAAAATCAAGATAAAATAGCTGTTTTCAGCTTGCGAAAACATACAAAATGCTGTTTTCAAGTACTTAAACTGTCATATTCATGTTTCTGTCGTGTATAATAGCTAATGTTGGTAAAAGCAAGATAAAAATGCTGTTTTAAGCATGCATAAGCATACAAAACACCGTTTTCAAGTATATAAACTGTCATATTCATGTTTCTGTCGTATATAATAACTAATGTTGGTGAAAGCAAGATAAAAATGCTGTTTTAAGCATGCAAAAGCATACAAAACACCGTTTTCAAGTATTTAAACTTTCGTATTCATGTTTCTGTCGTGTATAATAGCTAATGTTGTTGAAAGCAAGATAAAAATGCTGTTTTAAGCATGCAAAAGCATACAAAACACCGTTTTCAAGTATTTAAACTGTCATATTCATGTATATGTCGTGTGTAATTCATGTTTCTGTCGTGTATAATAGCTAATGTTGGTGAAAGCAAGATAAAAATGCTGTTTTAAGCATGCAAAAGCATACAAAACACCGTTTTCAAGTATTTAAACTGTCATATTCATGTATATGTCGTGTGTAATGGCTTATGTTTGCAAAATCAAGATAAAATAGCTGTTTTCAGCTTGCAAAAACATACAAAATGCTGTTTTCAAGTATTTAAACTGTCATATTTATGTTTTTGTCATGTATAATAGCTAATGTTGGTGAAAGCAAGATAAAAATGCTGTTTTAAGCATGCAAAAGCATACAAAACACCGTTTTTAAGTATTTAAACTGTCATATTCATGTTTCTGTCGTGTATAATAGCTAATGTTGGTGAAAGCAAGATAAAAATGATGTTTTAAGCATGCAAAAGCATACAAAACACCGTTTTCAAGTATTTAAACTGTCATATTCATGTATATGTCGTGTGTAATGGCTTATGTTTGCAAAATCAAGATAAAATAGCTGGTTTCAGCTTGCAAAAACATACAAAATGCTGTTTTCAAGTATTTAAACTGTCATATCCATGTTTCTGTCGTGTATAATAGCTAATGTTGGTGAAAGCAAGATAAAAATGCTGTTTTAAGCATGCAAAAGCATACAAAACACCGTTTTCAAGTATTTAAACTGTCATATTCATGTATATGTCGTGTATAATGGCTTGTGTTTGCAAAATCAAGATAAAATAGCTGTTTTCAGCTTGCAAAAACATACAAAATGTTGTTTTCAAGTATTTAAACTGTCATATTCATGTTTCTGTCATGTATAATAGCTAATGATGGTGAAACCAAGATAAAAATGCTGTTTTAAGCATGCAAAAACATACAAAACACCGTTTTCAAGTATTTAAACTATCATATTCATGTATATGTCGTGTGTAATGGCTTATGTTTGCAAAATTAAGATAAAATAGCTGTTTTCAGCTTGCAAAAACATACAAAATGCTGTTTTCAAGTTTTTAAACTGTCATATTCATGTTTCTGTCGTGTATAATAGCTAATGTTGGTGAAAGCAAGATAAAAATGCTGTTCTAAGCATGCAAAAGCATACAAAATACCGTTTTCAAGTATGTAAACTGTCATATTCATGTTTCTGTCGTGTATAATAGCTAATGTTGGTGAAAGCAAGAGAAAAATGCTGTTTTAAGCATGCAAAAGCATACAAAACACCATTTTCAAGTATTTAAACTGTCATATTCATGTATATGTCGTGTGTAATGGCTTATGTTTGCAAAATCAAGATAAAATAGCTGTTTTCAGCTTGCAAAAACATACAAAATGCTATTTTCAAGTATTTAAACTGTCATATTCATGTTTTTGTCGTATATAATAGCTAATGTTGGTGAAAGCAAGATAAAAATGCTGTTTTAAGCATGCAAAAGCAAACAAAACACCGTTTTCAAGTATTTAAACTGTAATATTCATGTTTCTGTCGTGTATAATAGCTAATGTTGGTGAAAGCAAGATAAAAATGCTGTTTTAAGCATTCAAAAGCATACAAAACACCGTTTTCAAGTATTTAAACTTTCATATTTATGTATATGTCGTGTGTAATGGCTTATGTTTGCAAAATCAAGATAAAATAGCTGTTTTCAGCTAGCAAAAACTTACAAAACACCGTTTTCAAGTATTTAAACTATCATATTCATGTATATGTCGTATGTAATGGCTTATGTTTGCAAAATCAAGATAAAATAGCTGTTTCCAGCTTGCAAAAACATACAAAATGCTGTTTTCAAGTATTTAAACTGTCATATTCATGTTTCTGTCGTGTATAATAGCTAATGTTGTTGAAACCAATATAAAAATGCTATTTTAAGCATGCAAAAGCATACAAAACACCGTTTTCAAGTATTTAAACTGTCATATTCATGTATATGTCGTGTGTAATGGCTAATGTTTGCAAAATCAAGATAAAATAGCTGTTTTAAGCTTGCAAAAACATACAAAATGCTATTTTCAGGTATTTAAACTGTCATATTCATGTTTCTGTCGTGTATAATAGGTAATGTTTGTGAAAGCAAGATAAAAATGCTGCTTTAAGCGTGCAAAAGCATACAAAACACATTTTTCACGTATTTAAACTGTCATATTCAGGTTTCTGTCGTGTATAATAACTAATGTTGATTAAAGCAAGATAAAAATTCTGTTTTAAGCATGCAAAAGCATACAAAACACCGTTTTCAAGTATTTTAACTGTCATATTCATGTATATGTCGTGTGTAATGGCTTATGTTTGCAAAATCAAGATAAAATAGCTGTTTTCAGCTTGCAAAAACATACAAAATGCTGTTTTCAAGTATTTAAACTGTCATATTCATGTTTCTGTCGTGTATAATAGCTAAAGTTGGTGAAAGCTAGATAAAAATGCTGTTTTAAGCATGAAAAAGCATACAGAACACCGTTTTCAAGTATTCAAACTGTCATATTCATGTTTCTGTCGTGTATAATAGCTAATGTTGGTGAAAGCAAGATAAAAATGCAGTTTTAAGCATGCAAAAGCATACAAAACACCGTTTTCAAGTATTTAAACTGTCATATTCATGTTTATGTCGTGTGTAATGGCTTATGTTTGCAAAATCAAGATAAAATAGCTGTTTTCAGTTTGCAAAAACATACAAAATGCTGTTTTCAAGTATATAAACTGTCATATTCATGTTTCTGTCGTGTATAATAGCTAATGTTAATGAAAGCAAGATAAAAATGCTGTTTTAAGCATGCAAAAGCATACAAAACACCGTTTTCAAGTATTTAAACAGTCATATTCATGTATATGTCGTGTGTAATGGCTTATGTTTGCAAAATCAAGATAAAATAGCTGTTTTCAGCTTGCGAAAACATACAAAATGCTGTTTTCAAGTACTTAAACTGTCATATTCATGTTTCTGTCGTGTATAATAGCTAATGTTGGTAAAAGCAAGATAAAAATGCTGTTATAAGCATGCATAAGCATACAAAACACCGTTTTCAAGTATTTAAACTGTCATATTCATGTTTCTGTCGTATATAATAGCTAATGTTGGTGAAAGCAAGATAAAAATGCTGTTTTAAGCATGCAAAAGCATACAAAACACCGTTTTCAAGTATTTAAACTTTCGTATTCATGTTTCTGTCGTGTATAATAGCTAATGTTGTTGAAAGCAAGATAAAAATGCTGTTTTAAGCATGCAAAAGCATACAAAACACCGTTTTCAAGTATTTAAACTGTCATATTCATGTATATGTCGTGTGTAATTCATGTTTCTGTCGTGTATAATAGCTAATGTTGGTGAAAGCAAGATAAAAATGCTGTTTTAAGCATGCAAAAGCATACAAAAAACCGTTTTCAAGTATTTAAACTGTCATATTCATGTATATGTCGTGTGTAATGGCTTATGTTTGCAAAATCAAGATAAAATAGCTGTTTTCAGCTTGCAAAACATACAAAATGCTGTTTTCAAGTATTTAAACTGTCATATTTATGTTTGTGTCATGTATAATAGCTAATGTTGGTGAAAGCAAGATAAAAATGCTGTTTTAAGCATGCAAAAGCATACAAATCACCGTTTTTAAGTATTTAAACTGTCATATTCATGTTTCTGTCGTGTATAATAGCTAATGTTGGTGAACGCAAGATAAAAATGATGTTTTAAGCATGCAAAAGCATACAAAACACCGTTTTCAAGTATTTAAACTGTCATATTCATGTATATGTCGTGTGTAATGGCTTATGTTTGCAAAATCAAGATAAAATAGCTGTTTTCAGCTTGCAAAAACATACAAAATGCTGTTTTCAAGTATTTAAACTGTCATATCCATGTTTCTGTCGTGTATAATAGCTAATGTTGGTGAAAGCAAGATAAAAATGCTGTTTTAAGCATGCAAAAGCATACAAAACACCGTTTTCAAGTATTTAAACTGTCATATTCATGTATATGTCGTGTATAATGGCTTGTGTTTGCAAAATCAAGATAAAATAGCTGTTTTCAGCTTGCAAAAACATACAAAATGTTGTTTTCAAGTATTTAAACTGTCATATTCATGTTTCTGTCATGTATAATAGCTAATGATGGTGAAACCAAGATAAAAATGCTGTTTTAAGCATGCAAAAACATACAAAACACCGTTTTCAAGTATTTAAACTTTCATATTTATGTATATGTCGTGTGTAATGGCTTATGTTTGCAAAATCAAGATAAAATAGCTGTTTTCAGCTAGCAAAAACTTACAAAACACCGTTTTCAAGTATTTAAACTATCATATTCATGTATATGTCGTATGTAATGGCTTATGTTTGCAAAATCAAGATAAAATAGCTGTTTCCAGCTTGCAAAAACATACAAAATGCTGTTTTCAAGTATTTAAACTGTCATATTCATGTTTCTGTCGTGTATAATAGCTAATGTTGTTGAAACCAATATAAAAATGCTATTTTAAGCATGCAAAAGCATACAAAACACCGTTTTCAAGTATTTAAACTGTCATATTCATGTATATGTCGTGTGTAATGGCTAATGTTTGCAAAATCAAGATAAAATAGCTGTTTTAAGCTTGCAAAAACATACAAAATGCTATTTTCAGGTATTTAAACTGTCATATTCATGTTTCTGTCGTGTATAATAGGTAATGTTGGTGAAAGCAAGATAAAAATGCTGCTTTAAGCGTGCAAAAGCATACAAAACACATTTTTCACGTATTTAAACTGTCATATTCAGGTTTCTGTCGTGTATAATAACTAATGTTGATTAAAGCAAGATAAAAATTCTGTTTTAAGCATGCAAAAGCATACAAAACACCGTTTTCAAGTATTTTAACTGTCATATTCATGTATATGTCGTGTGTAATGGCTTATGTTTGCAAAATCAAGATAAAATAGCTGTTTTCAGCTTGCAAAAACATACAAAATGCTGTTTTCAAGTATTTAAACTGTCATATTCATGTTTCTGTCGTGTATAATAGCTAAAGTTGGTGAAAGCTAGATAAAAATGCTGTTTTAAGCATGAAAAAGCATACAGAACACCGTTTTCAAGTATTCAAACTGTCATATTCATGTTTCTGTCGTGTATAATAGCTAATGTTGGTGAAAGCAAGATAAAAATGCAGTTTTAAGCATGCAAAAGCATACAAAACACCGTTTTCAAGTATTTAAACTGTCATATTCATGTTTATGTCGTGTGTAATGGCTTATGTTTGCAAAATCAAGATAAAATAGCTGTTTTCAGTTTGCAAAAACATACAAAATGCTGTTTTCAAGTATATAAACTGTCATATTCATGTTTCTGTCGTGTATAATAGCTAATGTTAATGAAAGCAAGATAAAAATGCTGTTTTAAGCATGCAAAACATACAAAACACCGTTTTCAAGTATTTAAACAGTCATATTCATGTATATGTCGTGTGTAATGGCTTATGTTTGCAAAATCAAGATAAAATAGCTGTTTTCAGCTTGCGAAAACATACAAAATGCTGTTTTCAAGTACTTAAACTGTCATATTCATGTTTCTGTCGTGTATAATAGCTAATGTTGGTAAAAGCAAGATAAAAATGCTGTTATAAGCATGCATAAGCATACAAAACACCGTTTTCAAGTATTTAAACTGTCATATTCATGTTTCTGTCGTATATAATAGCTAATGTTGGTGAAAGCAAGATAAAAATGCTGTTTTAAGCATGCAAAAGCATACAAAACACCGTTTTCAAGTATTTAAACTTTCGTATTCATGTTTCTGTCGTGTATAATAGCTAATGTTATTGAAAGCAAGATAAAAATGCTGTTTTAAGCATGCAAAAGCATACAAAACACCGTTTTCAAGTATTTAAACTGTCATATTCATGTATATGTCGTGTGTAATTCATGTTTCTGTCGTGTATAATAGCTAATGTTGGTGAAAGCAAGATAAAAATGCTGTTTTAAGCATGCAAAAGCATACAAAAAACCGTTTTCAAGTATTTAAACTGTCATATTCATGTATATGTCGTGTGTAATGGCTTATGTTTGCAAAATCAAGATAAAATAGCTGTTTTCAGCTTGCAAAACATACAAAATGCTGTTTTCAAGTATTTAAACTGTCATATTTATGTTTGTGTCATGTATAATAGCTAATGTTGGTGAAAGCAAGATAAAAATGCTGTTTTAAGCATGCAAAAGCATACAAAACACCGTTTTTAAGTATTTAAACTGTCATATTCATGTTTCTGTCGTGTATAATAGCTAATGTTGGTGAACGCAAGATAAAAATGATGTTTTAAGCATGCAAAAGCATACAAAACACCGTTTTCAAGTATTTAAACTGTCATATTCATGTATATGTCGTGTGTAATGGCTTATGTTTGCAAAATCAAGATAAAATAGCTGTTTTCAGCTTGCAAAAACATACAAAATGCTGTTTTCAAGTATTTAAACTGTCATATCCATGTTTCTGTCGTGTATAATAGCTAATGTTGGTGAAAGCAAGATAAAAATGCTGTTTTAAGCATGCAAAAGCATACAAAACACCGTTTTCAGTATTTAAACTGTCATATTCATGTATATGTCGTGTATAATGGCTTGTGTTTGCAAAATCAAGATAAAATAGCTGTTTTCAGCTTGCAAAAACATACAAAATGTTGTTTTCAAGTATTTAAACTGTCATATTCATGTTTCTGTCATGTATAATAGCTAATGATGGTGAAACCAAGATAAAAATGCTGTTTTAAGCATGCAAAAACATACAAAACACCGTTTTCAAGTATTTAAACTATCATATTCATGTATATGTCGTGTGTAATGGCTTATGTTTGCAAAATCAAGATAAAATAGCTGTTTTCAGCTTGCAAAAACATACAAAATGCTGTTTTCAAGTTTTTAAACTGTCATATTCATGTTTCTGTCGTGTATAATAGCTAATGTTGGTGAAAGCAAGATAAAAATGCTGTTCTAAGCATGCAAAAGCATACAAAATACCGTTTTCAAGTATGTAAACTGTCATATTCATGTTTCTGTCGTGTATAATAGCTAATGTTGGTGAAAGCAAGAGAAAAATGCTGTTTTAAGCATGCAAAAGCATACAAAACACCATTTTCAAGTATTTAAACTGTCATATTCATGTATATGTCGTGTGTAATGGCTTATGTTTGCAAAATCAAGATAAAATAGCTGTTTTCAGCTTGCGAAAATATACAAAATGCTATTTTCAAGTATTTAAACTGTCATATTCATGTTTTTGTCGTATATAATAGCTAATGTTGGTGAAAGCAAGATAAAAATGCTGTTTTAAGCATGCAAAAGCAAACAAAACACCGTTTTCAAGTATTTAAACTGTAATATTCATGTTTCTGTCGTGTATAATAGCTAATGTTGGTGAAAGCAAGATAAAAATGCTGTTTTAAGCATTCAAAAGCATACAAAACACCGTTTTCAAGTATTTAAACTTTCATATTTATGTATATGTCGTGTGTAATGGCTTATGTTTGCAAAATCAAGATAAAATAGCTGTTTTCAGCTAGCAAAAACTTACAAAACACCGTTTTCAAGTATTTAAACTATCATATTCATGTATATGTCGTATGTAATGGCTTATGTTTGCAAAATCAAGATAAAATAGCTGTTTCCAGCTTGCAAAAACATACAAAATGCTGTTTTCAAGTATTTAAACTGTCATATTCATGTTTCTGTCGTGTATAATAGCTAATGTTGGTGAAACCAATATAAAAATGCTATTTTAAGCATGCAAAAGCATACAAAACACCGTTTTCAAGTATTTAAACTGTCATATTCATGTATATGTCGTGTGTAATGGCTAATGTTTGCAAAATCAAGATAAAATAGCTGTTTTCAGCTTGCAAAAACATACAAAATGCTATTTTCAAGTATTTAAACTGTCATATTCATGTTTCTGTCGTGTATAATAGGTAATGTTGGTGAAAGCAAGATAAAAATGCTGTTTTAAGCATGCAAAAGCATACAAAACACATTTTTCACGTATTTAAACTGTCATATTCAGGTTTCTGTCGTGTATAATAGCTAATGTTGATTAAAGCAAGATAAAAATTCTGTTTTAAGCATGCAAAAGCATACAAAACACCGTTTTCAAGTATTTTAACTGTCATATTCATGTATATATCGTGTGTAATGGCTTATGTTTGCAAAATCAAGATAAAATAGCTGTTTTCAGCTTGCAAAAACATACAAAATGCTGTTTTCAAGTATTTAAACTGTCATATTCATGTTTCTGTCGTGTATAATAGCTAAAGTTGGTGAAAGCTAGATAAAAATGCTGTTTTAAGCATGAAAAAGCATACAAAACACCGTTTTCAAGTATTCAAACTGTCATATTCATGTTTCTGTCGTGTATAATAGCTAATGTTGGTGAAAGCAAGATAAAAATGCAGTTTTAAGCATGCAAAAGCATACAAAACACCGTTTTCAAGTATTTAAACTGTCATATTCATGTTTATGTCGTGTGTAATGGCTTATGTTTGCAAAATCAAGATAAAATAGCTGTTTTCAGTTTGCAAAAACATACAAAATGCTGTTTTCAAGTATATAAACTGTCATATGCATGTTTCTGTCGTGTATAATAGCTAATGTTAATGTAAGCAAGATAAAAATGCTGTTTTAAGCATGCAAAAGCATACAAAACACCGTTTTCAAGTATTTAAACAGTCATATTCATGTATATGTCGTGTGTAATGGCTTATGTTTGCAAAATCAAGATAAAATAGCTGTTTTCAGCTTGCGAAAACATACAAAATGCTGTTTTCAAGTACTTAAACTGTCATATTCATGTTTCTGTCGTGTATAATAGCTAATGTTGGTAAAAGCAAGATAAAAATGCTGTTATAAGCATGCATAAGCATACAAAACACCGTTTTCAAGTATTTAAACTGCCATATTCATGTTTCTGTCGTATATAATAGCTAATGTTGGTGAAAGCAAGATAAAAATGCTGTTTAAAGCATGCAAAAGCATACAAAACACCGTTTTCAAGTATTTAAACTTTCGTATTCATGTTTCTGTCGTGTATAATAGCTAATGTTGTTGAAAGCAAGATAAAAATGCTGTTTTAAGCATGCAAAAGCATACAAAACACCGTTTTCAAGTATTTAAACTGTCATATTCATGTATATGTCGTGTGTAATTCATGTTTCTGTCGTGTATAATAGCTAATGTTGGTGAAAGCAAGATAAAAATGCTGTTTTAAGCATGCAAAAGCATACAAAAAACCGTTTTCAAGTATTTAAACTGTCATATTCATGTATTGTAACGCGGCAGCGATGAGGACCCTAAAATTCTCTACGTTGTGTAAAATAATATAACCCCAGTCGTTAGATACAGAGTAACTGTTAATAGGGAAGTCCAGGTTTGATAGAATGAGACAACAATAAATTCTCTCCAAAAGATATAAGATACCTTGTGCATTTATTTGAACACCTGGGTAAACATACATGACATTTATGTTATGTTTAATTCATATCATTAAAGACAATAATAAAAATCATATGTCAGGCTTGTGAACGTTCGCTAAGAGGAACTTCTGCATCGCCACTCTCCTAGGGAGTAGAGCGGTACAATAAATGGTAGTACTTCTCACCTGTAAAACGATGATTTTAGTATTTTGAAATTCGTTAGAGAAGATCGTTGATAGCTCTATGACAATACTTGTCGGGCCATGGCCTGAACAGGCTTAAGCATTTGTAAACAAATGTATTCCCAACTCGTGGGTTTAAACGTAGACTTTCAGACTTTGCTGTTACCAAATAACAGTCTGTCTGAGACGACGGTGTCTATGTATCTGTATTTGTTTGTGGACTAGCCCGTTACCGAAGTAATAGCTGGTGCCGTGTAGAAGGTGTCTAGGTATCTGTATATGTTTGTGGACTAGCCCGTTACCGAAGTAATAGCTGGTGCCATGTAGAAGGTGTCTAGGTATCTGTATTTGTATGTGGACTAGCCCGTTACTGAAGTAATAGCTGGTGCCATGTAGAAGGTGTCTAGGTATCTGTATTTGTATGTGGACTAGCCCGTTACCGAAGTAATAGCTGGTGCCATGTAGAAGGTGTCTAGGTATCTGTATTTGTATGTGGACTAGCCCGTTACCGAAGTAATAGCTGGTGCCATGTAGAAGGTGTCTAGGTATCTGTATATGTTTGTGGACTAGCCCGTTACCGAAGTAATAGCTGGTGCCATGTAGAAGGTGTCTAGGTATCTGTATTTGTATGTGGACTAGCCCGTTACCGAAGTAATAGCTGGTGCCATGTAGAAGGTGTCTAGGTATCTGTATTTGTATGTGGACTAGCCCGTTACCGAAGTAATAGCTGGTGCCATGTAGAAGGTGTCTAGGTATCTGTATTTGTATGTGGACTAGCCCGTTACCGAAGTAATAGCTGGTGCCATGTAGAAGGTGTCTAGGTATCTGTATTTGTATGTGGACTAGCCCGTTACCGAAGTAATAGCTGGTGCCATGTAGAAGGTGTCTAGGTATCTGTATTTGTATGTGGACTAGCCCGTTACCGAAGTAATAGCTGGTGCCATGTAGAAGGTGTCTAGGTATCTGTATATGTTTGTGGACTAGCCCGTTACCGAAGTAATAGCTGGTGCCATGTAGAAGGTGTCTAGGTATCTGTATTTGTTTGTGTTCTGGTTTGTAAATTTGTCTTCTTACCTACTCAGTTCATTTGTAACGACTGGTGTAGTGGTGTTTCAACTTCTATCCCTCCTCAGTCTTTCGTTTTACTTATATACCTATTATCCCCTCCATAAGACTCATGTTGTCCTTGTTCCTCCATTGTAGCTTATCTCCTTGTCTGACCGCCACTTCGGACACGTGGAGTCTCCGGGACTAGTCGAGCAATACTTCGTTTCTAACACCTGCTTTCGGCTTGATCAAACAAACTCATAAATCCAACAAGACCACACACATCCCTTTGTGGACCAGCGGCAAGACCAGACGTCATGCGAACACGTGCAATGACCGTACTAGCTACTCCTAGGTTTTAAGTCGGCGGCACAAACAACTCATAAATCAAAAGAGACCTCACCCGTCCCTTTGTAGACCAGCGGCAAGACCTGACGTCATGCGAACACGTGCAAAGACCGTGTGTCATCGCTTCTCTAAATAAATACATATTTTTATCATATACACATCATACATTTCATTAAAATAAATAAAAAAATATATTGTCCTCTTTCCGGATTGTTACAAACTCCACCTGATGTTTTGAAGAAGACCGTCGTTTAGTAGGTTTCTTTAAAATATCATCTATCAAACACAACAAGAGGAAAGAGTTCTCATTTATCTAATCACATAGAAAGAAACATCATATGCCAAATCACATATAGTGTGGGATAAATATCACCTGTCAAAACATAAAACGTGGAATATTATCACAAACCACATAAAATAATAAATAGTATCTGTCAAAACACAAAATGTAAAATATCATCGGTCAAAACACAAAATATGGAATATTATTACAAAACACATAAAATAATAAATAGTATCTATCAAAACAGAAAATGTAAAATATCATCGGTCAAAACACATAACAAATAAGTATCATCACAAAAAATGTAAAATGTCATCTGTCAAAACATTCGCAAGTGCAAAGAAATATCATCTGTTAAAATATAAAATGTGAAACTCATAAAATAATAAATATTATCTGTCAAAACATATGCAAGTGCAAAAAAATATCATTTGTCAAAATATATGCAAGTACAAAGAAATATCATCTGTCAAAACATACGAATAAATACTTGTAAGTTTTTACTTCGTCTCTCCCCCAAACCCTACCTCTCACTATAACAGTTTTTAAAACTCTGTATCCTGGTCACGGCACCAATTGTAACGCGGCAGCGATGAGGACCCTAAAATTCTCTACGTTGTGTAAAATAATATAACCCCAGTCGTTAGATACAGAGTAACTGTTAATAGGGAAGTCCAGGTTTGATAGAATGAGACAACAATAAATTCTCTCCAAAAGATATAAGATACCTTGTGCATTTATTTGAACACCTGGGTAAACATACATGACATTTATGTTATGTTTAATTCATATCATTAAAGACAATAATAAAAATCATATGTCAGGCTTGTGAACGTTCGCTAAGAGGAACTTCTGCATCGCCACTCTCCTAGGGAGTAGAGCGGTACAATAAATGGTAGTACTTCTCACCTGTAAAACGATGATTTTAGTATTTTGAAATTCGTTAGAGAAGATCGTTGATAGCTCTATGACAATACTTGTCGGGCCATGGCCTGAACAGGCTTAAGCATTTGTAAACAAATGTATTCCCAACTCGTGGGTTTAAACGTAGACTTTCAGACTTTGCTGTTACCAAATAACAGTCTGTCTGAGACGACGGTGTCTATGTATCTGTATTTGTTTGTGGACTAGCCCGTTACCGAAGTAATAGCTGGTGCCGTGTAGAAGGTGTCTAGGTATCTGTATATGTTTGTGGACTAGCCCGTTACCGCAGTAATAGCTGGTGCCATGTAGAAGGTGTCTAGGTATCTGTATTTGTATGTGGACTAGCCCGTTACCGAAGTAATAGCTGGTGCCATGTAGAAGGTGTCTAGGTATCTGTATTTGTATGTGGACTAGCCCGTTACCGAAGTAATAGCTGGTGCCATGTAGAAGGTGTCTAGGTATCTGTATTTGTATGTGGACTAGCCCGTTACCGAAGTAATAGCTGGTGCCATGTAGAAGGTGTCTAGGTATCTGTATATGTTTGTGGACTAGCCCGTTACCGAAGTAATAGCTGGTGCCATGTAGAAGGTGTCTAGGTATCTGTATTTGTATGTGGACTAGCCCGTTACCGAAGTAATAGCTGGTGCCATGTAGAAGGTGTCTAGGTATCTGTATTTGTATGTGGACTAGCCCGTTACCGAAGTAATAGCTGGTGCCATGTAGAAGGTGTCTAGGTATCTGTATTTGTATGTGGACTAGCCCGTTACCGAAGTAATAGCTGGTGCCATGTAGAAGGTGTCTAGGTATCTGTATTTGTATGTGGACTAGCCCGTTACCGAAGTAATAGCTGGTGCCATGTAGAAGGTGTCTAGGTATCTGTATTTGTATGTGGACTAGCCCGTTACCGAAGTAATAGCTGGTGCCATGTAGAAGGTGTCTAGGTATCTGTATATGTTTGTGGACTAGCCCGTTACCGAAGTAATAGCTGGTGCCATGTAGAAGGTGTCTAGGTATCTGTATTTGTTTGTGTTCTGGTTTGTAAATTTGTCTTCTTACCTACTCAGTTCATTTGTAACGACTGGTGTAGTGGTGTTTCAACTTCTATCCCTCCTCAGTCTTTCGTTTTACTTATATACCTATTATCCCCTCCACAAGACTCATGTTGTCCTTGTTCCTCCATTGTAGCTTATCTCCTTGTCTGACCGCCACTTCGGACACGTGGAGTCTCCGGGACTAGTCGAGCAATACTTCGTTTCTAACACCTGCTTTCGGCTTGATCAAACAAACTCATAAATCCAACAAGACCACACACATCCCTTTGTGGACCAGCGGCAAGACCAGACGTCATGCGAACACGTGCAATGACCGTACTAGCTACTCCTAGGTTTTAAGTTGGCGGCACAAACAACTCATAAATCAAAAGAGACCTCACCCGTCCCTTTGTAGACCAGCGGCAAGACCTGACGTCATGCGAACACGTGCAAAGACCGTGTGTCATCGCTTCTCTAAATAAATACATATTTTTATCTTATACACATCATACATTTCATTAAAATAAATAAAAAAATATATTGTCCTCTTTCCGGATTGTTACAAACTCCCCCTGATGTTTTGAAGAAGACCGTCGTTTAGTAGGTTTCTTTAAAATATCATCTATCAAACACAACAAGAGGAAAGAGTTCTCATTTATCTAATCACATAGAAAGAAACATCATATGCCAAATCACATATAGTGTGGGATAAATATCACCTGTCAAAACATAAAACGTGGAATATTATCACAAACCACATAAAATAATAAATAGTATCTGTCAAAACACAAAATGTAAAATATCATCGGTCAAAACACAAAATATGGAATATTATTACAAAACACATAAAATAATAAATAGTATCTATCAAAACAGAAAATGTAAAATATCATCGGTCAAAACACATAACAAATAAGTATCATCACAAAAAATGTAAAATGTCATCTGTCAAAACATTCGCAAGTGCAAAGAAATATCATCTGTTAAAATATAAAATGTGAAACTCATAAAATAATAAATATTATCTGTCAAAACATATGCAAGTGCAAAAAAATATCATTTGTCAAAATATATGCAAGTACAAAGAAATATCATCTGTCAAAACATACGAATAAATACTTGTAAGTTTTTACTTCGTCTCTCCCCCAAACCCTACCTCTCACTATAACAGTTTTTAAAACTCTGTATCCTGGTCACGGCACCAATTGTAACGCGGCAGCGATGAGGACCCTAAAATTCTCTACGTTGTGTAAAATAATATAACCCCAGTCGTTAGATACAGAGTAACTGTTAATAGGGAAGTCCAGGTTTGATAGAATGAGACAACAATAAATTCTCTCCAAAAGATATAAGATACCTTGTGCATTTATTTGAACACCTGGGTAAACATACATGACATTTATGTTATGTTTAATTCATATCATTAAAGACAATAATAAAAATCATATGTCAGGCTTGTGAACGTTCGCTAAGAGGAACTTCTGCATCGCCACTCTCCTAGGGAGTAGAGCGGTACAATAAATGGTAGTACTTCTCACCGGTAAAACGATGATTTTAGTATTTTGAAATTCGTTAGAGAAGATCGTTGATAGCTCTATGACAATACTTGTCGGGCCATGGCCTGAACAGGCTTAAGCATTTGTAAACAAATGTATTCCCAACTCGTGGGTTTAAACGTAGACTTTCAGACTTTGCTGTTACCAAATAACAGTCTGTCTGAGACGACGGTGTCTATGTATCTGTATTTGTTTGTGGACTAGCCCGTTACCGAAGTAATAGCTGGTGCCGTGTAGAAGGTGTCTAGGTATCTGTATATGTTTGTGGACTAGCCCGTTACCGAAGTAATAGCTGGTGCCATGTAGAAGGTGTCTAGGTATCTGTATTTGTATGTGGACTAGCCCGTTACCGAAGTAATAGCTGGTGCCATGTAGAAGGTGTCTAGGTATCTGTATATGTTTGTGGACTAGCCCGTTACCGAAGTAATAGCTGGTGCCATGTAGAAGGTGTCTAGGTATCTGTATTTGTTTGTGTTCTGGTTTGTAAATTTGTCTTCTTACCTACTCAGTTCATTTGTAACGACTGGTGTAGTGGTGTTTCAACTTCTATCCCTCCTCAGTCTTTCGTTTTACTTATATACCTATTATCCCCTCCACAAGACTCATGTTGTCCTTGTCCTCCATTGTAGCTTATCTCCTTGTCTGACCGCCACTTCGGACACGTGGAGTCTCCGGGACTAGTCGAGCAATACTTCGTTTCTAACACCTGCTTTCGGCTTGATCAAACAAACTCATAAATCCAACAAGACCACACACATCCCTTTGTGGACCAGCGGCAAGACCAGACGTCATGCGAACACGTGCAATGACCGTACTAGCTACTCCTAGGTTTTAAGTCGGCGGCACAAACAACTCATAAATCAAAAGAGACCTCACCCGTCCCTTTGTAGACCAGCGGCAAGACCTGACGTCATGCGAACACGTACAAAGACCGTGTGTCATTGCTTCTCTAAATAAATACATATTTTTATCTTATACACATCATACATTTCATTAAAATAAATAAAAAAATATATTGTCCTCTTTCCGGATTGTTACAGTATATGTCGTGTGTAATGGCTTATGTTTGCAAAATCAAGATAAAATAGCTGTTTTCAGCTTGCAAAAACATACAAAATGCTGTTTTCAAGTATTTAAACTGTCATATTTATGTTTGTGTCATGTATAATAGCTAATGTTGGTGAAAGCAAGATAAAAATGCTGTTTTAAGCATGCAAAAGCATACAAAACACCGTTTTTAAGTATTTAAACTGTCATATTCATGTTTCTGTCGTGTATAATAGCTAATGTTGGTGAACGCAAGATAAAAATGATGTTTTAAGCATGCAAAAGCATACAAAACACCGTTTTCAAGTATTTAAACTGTCATATTCATGTATATGTCGTGTGTAATGGCTTATGTTTGCAAAATCAAGATAAAATAGTAGTTTTCAGCTTGCAAAAACATACAAAATGCTGTTTTTAAGAATTTAAACTGTCATATTTATGTATATGTCGTGTGTAATGGCTTATGTTTGCAAAATCAAGATAAAATAGCTGTTTTCAGCTTGCAAAAACATACAAAATGCTGTTTTCAAGTTTTTAAACTGTCATATTCATGTTTCTGTCGTGTATAATAGCTAATGTTGGTGAAAGCAAGATAAAAATGCTGTTCTAAGCATGCAAAAGCATACAAAATACCGTTTTCAAGTATGTAAACTGTCATATTCATGTTTCTGTCGTGTATAATAGCTAATGTTGGTGAAAGCAAGAGAAAAATGCTGTTTTAAGCATGCAAAAGCATACAAAACACCATTTTCAAGTATTTAAACTGTCATATTCATGTATATGTCGTGTGTAATGGCTTATGTTTGCAAAATCAAGATAAAATAGCTGTTTTCAGCTTGCGAAAATATATAAAATGCTATTTTCAAGTATTTAAACTGTCATATTCATGTTTTTGTCGTATATAATAGCTAATGTTGGTGAAAGCAAGATAAAAATGCTGTTTTAAGCATGCAAAAGCATACAAAACACCGTTTTCAAGTATTTAAACTGTAATATTCATGTTTCTGTCGTGTATAATAGCTAATGTTGGTGAAAGCAAGATAAAAATGCTGTTTTAAGCATTCAAAAGCATACAAAACACCGTTTTCAAGTATTTAAACTTTCATATTTATGTATATGTCGTGTGTAATGGCTTATGTTTGCAAAATCAAGATAAAATAGCTGTTTTCAGCTAGCAAAAACTTACAAAACACCGTTTTAAAGTATTTAAACTATCATATTCATGTATATGTCGTATGTAATGGCTTATGTTTGCAAAATCAAGATAAAATAGCTGTTTCCAGCTTGCAAAAACATACAAAATGCTGTTTTCAAGTATTTAAACTGTCATATTCATGTTTCTGTCGTGTATAATAGCTAATGTTGGTGAAACCAATATAAAAATGCTATTTTAAGCATGCAAAAGCATACAAAACACCGTTTTCAAGTATTTAAACTGTCATATTCATGTATATGTCGTGTGTAATGGCTAATGTTTGCAAAATCAAGATAAAATAGCTGTTTTCAGCTTGCAAAAACATACAAAATGCTATTTTCAAGTATTTAAACTGTCATATTCATGTTTCTGTCGTGTATAATAGGTAATGTTGGTGAAAGCAAGATAAAAATGCTGTTTTAAGCATGCAAAACCATACAAAACACATTTTTCACGTATTTAAACTGTCATATTCAGGTTTCTGTCGTGTATAATAGCTAATGTTGATTAAAGCAAGATAAAAATTCTGTTTTAAGCATGCAAAAGCATACAAAACACCGTTTTCAAGTATTTTAACTGTCATATTCATGTATATGTCGTGTGTAATGGCTTATGTTTGCAAAATCAAGATAAAATAGCTGTTTTCAGCTTGCAAAAACATACAAAATGCTGTTTTCAAGTATTTAAACTGTCATATTCATGTTTCTGTCGTGTATAATAGCTAAAGTTGGTGAAAGCTAGATAAAAATGCTGTTTTAAGCATGAAAAAGCATACAAAACACCGTTTTCAAGTATTCAAACTGTCATATTCATGTTTCTGTCGTGTCAAATAGCTAATGTTGGTGAAAGCAAGATAAAAATGCAGTTTTAAGCATGCAAAAGCATACAAAACACCGTTTTCAAGTATTTGAACTGTCATATTCATGTTTATGTCGTGTGTAATGGCTTATGTTTGCAAAATCAAGATAAAATAGCTGTTTTCAGTTTGCAAAAACATACAAAATGCTGTTTTCAAGTATATAAACTGTCATATGCATGTTTCTGTCGTGTATAATAGCTAATGTTAATGAAAGCAAGATAAAAATGCTGTTTTAAGCATGCAAAAGCATACAAAACACCGTTTTCAAGTATTTAAACAGTCATATTCATGTATATGTCGTGTGTAATGGCTTATGTTTGCAAAATCAAGATAAAATAGCTGTTTTCAGCTTGCGAAAACATACAAAATGCTGTTTTCAAGTACTTAAACTGTCATATTCATGTTTCTGTCGTGTATAATAGCTAATGTTGGTAAAAGCAAGATAAAAATGCTGTTATAAGCATGCATAAGCATACAAAACACCGTTTTCAAGTATTTAAACTGCCATATTCATGTTTCTGTCGTATATAATAGCTAATGTTGGTGAAAGCAAGATAAAAATGCTGTTTTAAGCATGCAAAAGCATACAAAACACCGTTTTCAAGTATTTAAACTTTCGTATTCATGTTTCTGTCGTGTATAATAGCTAATGTTGGTGAAAGCAAGATAAAAATGCTGTTTTAAGCATGCAAAAGCATACAAAACACCGTTTTCAAGTATTTAAACTGTCATATTCATGTATATGTCGTGTGTAATGGCTTATGTTTGCAAAATCAAGATAAAATAGCTGTTTTCAGCTTGCAAAAACATACAAAATGCTGTTTTCAAGTATTTAAACTGTCATATCCATGTTTCTGTCGTGTATAATAGCTAATGTTGGTGAAAGCAA
>CAWWDY010001754.1:0-24190 GCA_963942605.1 Poecilus cupreus | reverse complement strand
TTTCGTGTGAAACGGCGATTTATGAGAAATGACGATAAAATTGCTGTTTTAAACATGAAAAAACATAGAAAAACGCTGTTTTGAACTATTCAAACTGACAAATTCATGTTTCTTTCGTGTGAAACGGCGATTTATGGGAAATGACGATAAAATTGCTGTTTTAAACTTGCAAAAACATAGAAAAAACGCTGTTTTGAACTATTCAAACTGACAAATTCATGTTTTGACGATAAAATTGCTGTTTTAAACTTGCAAAAACATAGAAAAAACGCTGTTGTGAACTATTCAAACTGACAAATTCATGTTTCTTTCGTGTGAAACGGCGATTTATGAGAAATGACGATAAAATTGCTGTTTTAAACTTGCAAAAACATAGAAAAACGCTGTTTTTAACTATTCAAACTAATAAATTCATGTTTCTTTCGTGTGAAACGGCAATTTATGAGAAATGACGATAAAATTGCTGTTTTAAACTTGCAAAAACATAGAATAACGCTGTTTTTAACTATTCAAACTGATAAATTCAGGTTTCTTTCGTTCGAAACTGTGGATTTTTGTGAAATCACGATAAAACTGCTGTTTTAAACTTGCAAAAACATAGAAAAACGCTGTTTTGAACTATTCAAACTGATAAATTCATGTTTCTTTCGTGTGAAACGGCGATTTATGAGAAATGACGATAAAATTGCTGTTTTAAACTTGCAAAAACATAGAAAAACGCTGTTTTGAACTATTCAAACTGATAAATTCATGTTTCTTTCGTGTGAAACGGCGATTTATGTGAAATGACGATAAAATTGCTGTTTTAAACTTGCAAAAACATAGAAAAACGCTGTTTTTAACTATTCAAACTGATAAATTCAGGTTTCTTTCGTGTGAAACGGCGATTTATGAGAAATGACGATAAAATTGCTGTTTTAAACTTGCAAAAACATAGAAAAACGCTGTTTTGAACTATTCAAACTGACAAATTCATGTTCCTTTCGTGTGAAACGGCGATTTATGATAAATGACTATAAAATTGCTGTTTTAAACTTGCAAAAACATAGAAAAACGCTGTTTTCAACTATTCAAACTGACAAATTCATGTTTCTTTCGTGTGAAACGGCGATTTATGAGAAATGACGATAAAATTGCTGTTTTAAACATGAAAAAACATAGAAAAACGCTGTTTTGAACAATTCAAACTGAAAAATTCATGTTTCTTTCGTGTGAAACGGCGATTTATGAGAAATGACGATAAAATTGCTGTTTTAAACTTGCAAAAACATAGAAAAACGCTGTTTTTAACTATTCAAACTGATAAATTCATGTTTCTTTCGTGTGAAACGGCGATTTATGAGAAATGACGATAAAATTGCTGTTTTAAACATGAAAAAACATAGAAAAACGCTGTTTTGAACTATTCAAACTGACAAATTCATGTTTCTTTCGTGTGAAACGGCGATTTATGGGAAATGACGATAAAATTGCTGTTTTAAACTTGAAAAAACATAGAAAAACGCTGTTTTGAACTATTCCAACTGATAAATTCATGTTTCTTTCGTGTGAAACGGCGATTTATGAGAAATGACGATAAAATTGCTGTTTTAAACTTGCAAAAACATAGAAAAACGCTGTTTTTAACTATTCAAACTGATAAATTCATGTTTCTTTCGTGTGAAACGGCAATTTATGAGAAATGACGATAAAATTGCTGTTTTAAACTTGCAAAAACATAGAATAACGCTGTTTTTAACTATTCAAACTGATAAATTCAGGTTTCTTTCGTTCGAAACTGTGGATTTTTGTGAAATCACGATAAAACTGCTGTTTTAAACTTGCAAAAACATAGAAAAACGCTGTTTTGAACTATTCAAACTGATAAATTCATGTTTCTTTCGTGTGAAACGGCGATTTATGAGAAATGACGATAAAATTGCTGTTTTAAACTTGCAAAAACATAGAAAAACGCTGTTTTGAACTATTCAAACTGACAAATTCATGTTTCTTTCGTGTGAAACGGCGATTTATGGGAAATGACGATAAAATTGCTGTTTTAGACTTGCAAAAACATAGAAAAACGCTGTTTTGAACTATTCCAACTGATAAATTCTTGTTTCTTTCGTGTGAAACGGCGATTTATGAGAAATGACGATAAAATTGCTGTTTTAAACATGAAAAAACATAGAAAAACGCTGTTTTGAACTATTCAAACTGAAAAATTCATGTTTCTTTCGTGTGAAACGGCGATTTATGAGAAATGACGATAAAATTGCTGTTTTAAACTTGCAAAAACATAGAAAAACGCTGTTTTTAACTATTCAAACTGATAAATTCATGTTTCTTTCGTGTGAAACGGCGATTTATGAGAAATGACGATAAAATTGCTGTTTTAAACATGAAAAAACATAGAAAAACGCTGTTTTGAACTATTCAAACTGACAAATTCAGGTTTCTTTCGTGTGAAACGGCGATTTATGAGAAATGACGATAAAATTGCTGTTTTAAACTTGCAAAAACATAGAAAAACGCTGTTTTCAACTATTCAAACTGACAAATTCATGTTTCTTTCGTGTGAAAGGGCGATTTATGAGAAATGACGATAAAATTGCTGTTTTAAACATGAAAAAACATAGAAAAACGCTGTTTTGAACTATTCAAACTGAAAAATTCATGTTTCTTTCGTGTGAAACGGCGATTTATGAGAAATGACGATAAAATTGCTGTTTTAAACTTGCAAAAACATAGAAAAACGCTGTTTTTAACTATTCAAACTGATAAATTCATGTTTCTTTCGTGTGAAACGGCGATTTATGAGAAATGACGATAAAATTGCTGTTTTAAACATGAAAAAACATAGAAAAACGCTGTTTTTGAACTATTCAAACTGACAAATTCATGTTTCTTTCGTGTGAAACGGCGATTTATGAGAAATGACGATAAAATTGCTGTTTTAAACTTGCAAAAACATAGAAAAACGCTGTTTTGAACTATTCAAACTGACAAATTCATGTTTCTTTCGTGTGAAACGGCGATTTATGAGAAATGACGATAAAATTGCTGTTTTAAACTTGCAAAAACATAGAAAAACGCTGTTTTTAACTATTCAAACTGATAAATTCATGTTTCTTTCGTGTGAAACGGCAATTTATGAGAAATGACGATAAAATTGCTGTTTTAAACTTGCAAAAACATAGAAAAACGCTGTTTTTAACTATTCAAACTGATAAATTCAGGTTTCTTTCGTTCGAAACGGTGGATTTTTGTGAAATCACGATAAAACTGCTGTTTTAAACTTGCAAAAACATAGAAAAACGCTGTTTTGAACTATTCAAACTGATAAATTCATGTTTCTTTCGTGTGAAACGGCGATTTATGAGAAATGACGATAAAATTGCTGTTTTAAACTTGCAAAAAACATAGAAAAACGCTGTTTTTAACTATTCAAACTGATAAATTCAGGTTTCTTTCGTGTGAAACGGCGATTTATGGGAAATGACGATAAAATTGCTGTTTTAAACTTGCAAAAACATAGAAAAACGCTGTTTTTAACTATTTAAACTGACAAATTCATGTTTCTTTCGTGTGAAACGGTGGATTTTTGTGAAATCACGATAAAACTGCTGTAAACTTGCAAAAACATAGAAAAACGCTGTTTTTAACTATTCAAACTGATAAATTCAGGTTTCTTTCGTGTGAAACGGCGATTTATGAGAAATGACGATAAAATTGCTGTTTTAAACATGAAAAAACATAGAAAAACGCTGTTTTGAACTATTCAAACTGACAAATTCATGTTTCTTTCGTGTAAAACGGCGATTTATGAGAAATGACGATAAAATTGCTGTTTTAAACTTGCAAAAACATAGAAAAACGCTGTTTTTAACTATTCAAACTGATAAATTCATGTTTCTTTCGTGTGAAACGGCGATTTATGAGAAATGACGATAAAATTGCTGTTTTAAACATGAAAAAACATAGAAAAACGCTGTTTTGAACTATTCAAACTGACAAATTCAGGTTTCTTTCGTGTGAAACGGCGATTTATGAGAAATGACGATAAAATTGCTGTTTTAAACTTGCAAAACATAGAAAAACGCTGTTTTCAACTATTCAAACTGACAAATTCATGTTTCTTTCGTGTGAAACGGCGATTTATGAGAAATGACGATAAAATTGCTGTTTTAAACATGAAAAAACATAGAAAAACGCTGTTTTGAACTATTCAAACTGAAAAATTCATGTTTCTTTCGTGTGAAACGGCGATTTATGAGAAATGACGATAAAATTGCTGTTTTAAACTTGCAAAAACATAGAAAAACGCTGTTTTTAACTATTCAAACTGATAAATTCATGTTTCTTTCGTGTGAAACGGCGATTTATGAGAAATGACGATAAAATTGCTGTTTTAAACATGAAAAAACATAGAAAAACGCTGTTTTGAACTATTCAAACTGACAAATTCATGTTTCTTTCGTGTGAAACGGCGATTTATGAGAAATGACGATAAAATTGCTGTTTTAAACTTGCAAAAACATAGAAAAACGCTGTTTTGAACTATTCAAACTGACAAATTCATGTTTCTTTCGTGTGAAACGGCGATTTATGAGAAATGACGATAAAATTGCTGTTTTAAACTTGCAAAAACATAGAAAAACGCTGTTTTTAACTATTCAAACTGATAAATTCATGTTTCTTTCGTGTGAAACGGCAATTTATGAGAAATGACGATAAAATTGCTGTTTTAAACTTGCAAAAACATAGAAAAACGCTGTTTTTAACTATTCAAACTGATAAATTCAGGTTTCTTTCGTTCGAAACGGTGGATTTTTGTGAAATCACGATAAAACTGCTGTTTTAAACTTGCAAAAACATAGAAAAACGCTGTTTGAACTATTCAAACTGATAAATTCATGTTTCTTTCGTGTGAAACGGCGATTTATGAGAAATGACGATAAAATTGCTGTTTTAAACTTGCAAAAACATAGAAAAACGCTGTTTTTAACTATTCAAACTGATAAATTCAGGTTTCTTTCGTGTGAAACGGCGATTTATGGGAAATGACGATAAAATTGCTGTTTTAAACTTGCAAAAACATAGAAAAACGCTGTTTTTAACTATTTAAACTGACAAATTCATGTTTCTTTCGTGTGAAACGGTGGATTTTTGTGAAATCACGATAAAACTGCTGTAAACTTGCAAAAACATAGAAAAACGCTGTTTTTAACTATTCAAACTGATAAATTCAGGTTTCTTTCGTGTGAAACGGCGATTTATGAGAAATGACGATAAAATTGCTGTTTTAAACTTGCAAAAACATAGAAAAACGCTGTTTTGAACTATTCAAACTGACAAATTCATGTTTCTTTCGTGTGAAACGGCGATTTTTGAGAAATGACTATAAAATTGCTGTTTTAAACTTGCAAAAACATAGAAAAACGCTGTTTTTAACTATTCAAACTGATAAATTCATGTTTCTTTCGTGTAAAACGGCGATTTATGAGAAATGACGATATTATTGCTGTTTTAAACTTGCAAAAACATAGAAAAACGCTGTTTTGAACTATTCAAACTGACAAATTCATGTTTCTTTCGTGTGAAACGGCGATTTATGGGAAATGACGATAAAATTGCTGTTTTAAACTTGCAAAAACATAGAAAAACGCTGTTTTGAACTATTCAAACTGATAAATTCATGTTTCTTTCGTGTGAAACGGCGATTTATGAGAAATGACGATAAAATTGCTGTTTTAAACTTGCAAAAACATAGAAAAACGCTGTTTTTAACTATTCAAACTGATAAATTTAGGTTTCTTTCGTGTGAAACGGCGATTTATGAGAAATTACGATAAAATTGCTGTTTTAAACTTGCAAAAACATAGAAAAACGCTGTTTTCAACTATTCAAACTGACAAATTCATGTTTCTTTCGTGTGAAACGGCGATTTATGAGAAATGACGATAAAATTGCTGTTTTAAACATGAAAAAACATAGAAAAACGCTGTTTTGAACTATTCAAACTGAAAAATTCATGTTTCTTTCGTGTGAAACGGCGATTTATGAGAAATGACGATAAAATTGCTGTTTTAAACTTGCAAAAACATAGAAAAACGCTGTTTTTAACTATTCAAACTGATAAATTCATGTTTCTTTCGTGTGAAACGGCGATTTATGAGAAATGACGATAAAATTGCTGTTTTAAACATGAAAAAACATAGAAAAAACGCTGTTTTGAACTATTCAAACTGACAAATTCATGTTTCTTTCGTGTGAAACGGCGATTTATGGGAAATGACGATAAAATTGCTGTTTTAAACTTGCAAAAACATAGAAAAACGCTGTTTTGAACTATTCAAACTGACAAATTCATGTTTCTTTTGTGTGAAACGGCAATTTATGAGAAATGACGATAAAATTGCTGTTTTAAACTTGCAAAAACATAGAAAAACGCTGTTGTGAACTATTCAAACTGACAAATTCATGTTTCTTTCGTGTGAAACGGCGATTTATGAGAAATGACGATAAAATTGCTGTTTTAAACTTGCAAAAACATAGAAAAACGCTGTTTTTAACTATTCAAACTGATAAATTCATGTTTCTTTCGTGTGAAACGGCAATTTATGAGAAATGACGATAAAATTGCTGTTTTAAACTTGCAAAAACATAGAATAACGCTGTTTTTAACTATTCAAACTGATAAATTCAGGTTTCTTTCGTTCGAAACTGTGGATTTTTGTGAAATCACGATAAAACTGCTGTTTTAAACTTGCAAAAACATAGAAAAACGCTGTTTTGAACTATTCAAACTGATAAATTCATGTTTCTTTCGTGTGAAACGGCGATTTATGAGAAATGACGATAAAATTGCTGTTTTAAACTTGCAAAAACATAGAAAAACGCTGTTTTGAACTATTCAAACTGATAAATTCATGTTTCTTTCGTGTGAAACGGCGATTTATGTGAAATGACGATAAAATTGCTGTTTTAAACTTGCAAAAACATAGAAAAACGCTGTTTTTAACTATTCAAACTGATAAATTCAGGTTTCTTTCGTGTGAAACGGCGATTTATGAGAAATGACGATAAAATTGCTGTTTTTAAACTTGCAAAAACATAGAAAAACGCTGTTTTGGAACTATTCAAACTGACAAATTCATGTTTCTTTCGTGTGAAACGGCGATTTATGAGAAATGACTATAAATTGCTGTTTTAAACTTGCAAAAACATAGAAAAACGCTGTTTTCAACTATTCAAACTGACAAATTCATGTTTCTTTCGTGTGAAACGGCGATTTATGAGAAATGACGATAAAATTGCTGTTTTAAACATGAAAAAACATAGAAAAACGCTGTTTTGAACTATTCAAACTGAAAAATTCATGTTTCTTTCGTGTGAAACGGCGATTTATGAAAAATGACGATAAAATTGCTGTTTTAAACTTGCAAAAACATAGAAAAACGCTGTTTTTAACTATTCAAAACTGATAAATTCATGTTTCTTTCGTGTGAAACGGCGATTTATGAGAAATGACGATAAAATTGCTGTTTTAAACATGAAAAAACATAGAAAAACGCTGTTTTGAACTATTCAAACTGACAAATTCATGTTTCTTTCGTGTGAAACGGCGATTTATGGGAAATGACGATAAAATTGCTGTTTTAAACTTGCAAAAACATAGAAAAACGCTGTTTTGAACTATTCCAACTGATAAATTCATGTTTCTTTCGTGTGAAACGGCGATTTATGAGAAATGACGATAAAATTGCTGTTTTAAACTTGCAAAAACATAGAAAAACGCTGTTTTTAACTATTCAAACTGATAAATTCAGGTTTCTTTCGTGTGAAACGGCGATTTATGAGAAATTACGATAAAATTGCTGTTTTAAACTTGCAAAAACATAGAAAAACGCTGTTTTCAACTATTCAAACTGACAAATTCATGTTTCTTTCGTGTGAAACGGCGATTTATGAGAAATGACGATAAAATTGCTGTTTTAAACATGAAAAAACATAGAAAAAACGCTGTTTTGAACTATTCAACTGAAAAATTCATGTTTCTTTCGTGTGAAACGGCGATTTATGAGAAATGACGATAAAATTGCTGCTTTAAACTTGCAAAAACATAGAAAAACGCTGTTTTTAACTATTCAAACTGATAAATTCATGTTTCTTTCGTGTGAAACGGCGATTTATGAGAAATGACGATAAAATTGCTGTTTTAAACATGAAAAAACATAGAAAAACGCTGTTTTGAACTATTCAAACTGACAAATTCATGTTTCTTTCGTGTAAAACGGCGATTTATGAGAAATGACGATAAAATTGCTGTTTTAAACTTGAAAAAACATAGAAAAACGCTGTTTTGAACTATTCAAACTGACAAATTCATGTTTCTTTCGTGTGAAACGGCGATTTATGAGAAATGACGATAAAATTGCTGTTTTAAACTTACAAAAACATAGAAAAACGCTGTTTTTAACTATTCAAACTGATAAATTCATGTTTCTTTCGTGTGAAACGGCAATTTATGAGAAATGACGATAAAATTGCTGTTTTAAACTTGCAAAAATATAGAAAAACGCTGTTATTAACTATTCAAACTGATAAATTCAGGTTTCTTTCGTTCGAAACTGTGGATTTTTGTGAAATCACGATAAAACTGCTGTTTTAAACTTGCAAAAACATAGAAAAACGCTGTTTTGAACTATTCAAACTGATAAATTCATGTTTCTTTCGTGTGAAACGGCGATTTATGAGAAATGACGATAAAATTGCTGTTTTAAACTTGCAAAAACATAGAAAAACGCTGTTTTTAACTATTCAAACTGATAAATTCAGGTTTCTTTCGTGTGAAACGGCGATTTATGAGAAATGACGATAAAATTGCTGTTTTAAACTTGCAAAAACATAGAAAAACGCTGTTTTCAACTATTCAAACTGACAAATTCATGTTTCTTTCGTGTGAAACGGCGATTTATGAGAAATGACGATAAAATTGCTGTTTTAAACATGGAAAAACATAGAAAAACGCTGTTTTGAACTATTCAAACTGAAAAATTCATGTTTCTTTCGTGTGAAACGGCGATTTATGAGAAATGACGATAAAATTGCTGTTTTAAACTTGCAAAAACATAGAAAAACGCTGTTTTTAACTATTCAAACTGATAAATTCATGTTTCTTTCGTGTGAAACGGCGATTTATGAGAAATGACGATAAAATAGCTGTTTTAAACATGAAAAAACATAGAAAAACGCTGTTTTGAACTATTCAAACTGACAAATTCATGTTTCTTTCGTGTGAAACGGCGATTTATGAGAAATGACGATAAAATTGCTGTTTTAAACTTGCAAAAACATAGAAAAACGCTGTTTTGAACTATTCAAACTGACAAATTCATGTTTCTTTCGTGTGAAACGGCGATTTATGAGAAATGACGATAAAATTGCTGTTTTAAACTTGCAAAAACATAGAAAAACGCTGTTTTTAACTATTCAAACTGATAAATTCATGTTTCTTTCGTGTGAAACGGCAATTTATGAGAAATGACGATAAAATTGCTGTTTTAAACTTGCAAAAACATAGAAAAACGCTGTTTTTAACTATTCAAACTGATAAATTCAGGTTTCTTTCGTTCGAAACGGTGGATTTTTGTGAAATCACGATAAAACTGCTGTTTTAAACTTACAAAAACATAGAAAAACGCTGTTTTGAACTATTCAAACTGATAAATTCATGTTTCTTTCGTGTGAAACGGCGATTTATGAGAAATGACGATAAAATTGCTGTTTTAAACTTGCAAAAACATAGAAAAACGCTGTTTTTAACTATTCAAACTGATAAATTCAGGTTTCTTTTGTGTGAAACGGCGATTTATGGGAAATGACGATAAAATTGCTGTTTTAAACTTGCAAAAACATAGAAAAACGCTGTTTTTAACTATTTAAACTGACAAATTCATGTTTCTTTCGTGTGAAACGGTGGATTTTTGTGAAATCACGATAAAACTGCTGTAAACTTGCAAAAACATAGAAAAACGCTGTTTTGAACTGTTCAAACTGACAAATTCATGTTTCTTTCGTGTGAAACGGCGATTTATGAGAAATTACGATAAAATTGCTGTTTTAAACTTGCAAAAACATAGAAAAACGCTGTTTTCAACTATTCAAACTGACAAATTCATGTTTCTTTCGTGTGAAACGGCGATTTATGAGAAATGACGATAAAATTGCTGTTTTAAACTTGCAAAAACATAGAAAAACGCTGTTTTTAACTATTCAAACTGATAAATTCAGGTTTCTTTCGTGTGAAACGGCGATTTATGAGAAATTACGATAAAATTGCTGTTTTAAACTTGCAAAAACATAGAAAAACGCTGTTTTTAACTATTCAAACTGATAAATTCATGTTTCTTTCATGTGAAACGGCGATTTATGAGAAATGACGATAAAATTGCTGTTTTAAACATGAAAAAACATAGAAAAACGCTGTTTTGAACTATTCAAACTGACAAATTCATGTTTCTTTCGTGTGAAACGGCGATTTATGAGAAATGACGATAAAATTGCTGTTTTAAACTTGCAAAAACATAGAAAAACGGTGTTTTGAACTATTCAAACTGACAAATTCATGTTTCTTTCGTGTGAAACGGCGATTTATGAGAAATGACGATAAAATTGCTGTTTTAAACTTGCAAAAACATAGAAAAACGCTGTTTTGAACTATTCAAACTGACAAATTCATGTTTCTTTCGTGTGAAACGGCGATTTATGAGAAATGACGATAAAATTGCTGTTTTAAACTTGCAAAAACATAGAAAAACGCTGTTTTCAACTATTCAAACTGACAAATTCATGTTTTTTTCGTGTGAAACGGCGATTTATGAGAAATGACGATAAAATTGTTGTTTTAAACATAAAAAACATAGAAAAACGCTGTTTTGAACTATTCAAACTGACAAATTCATGTTTCTTTCGTGTGAAACGGCGATTTATGAGAAATGACGATAAAATTGCTGTTTTAAACTTGCAAAAACATAGAAAAACGCTGTTTTGAACTATTCAAACTGACAAATTCATGTTTCTTTCGTGTGAAACGGTGATTTATGAGAAATGACGATAAAATTGCTGTTTTAAACTTGCAAAAACATAGAAAAACGCAGTTTTCAACTATTCAAACTGACAAATTCATGTTTCTTTCGTGTGAAACGGCGATTTATGAGAAATGACGATAAAATTGCTGTTTTAAACTTGCAAAAACATAGAAAAACGCTGTTTTGAACTATTCAAACTGACAAATTCATGTTTCTTTCGTGTGAAACGGCGATTTATGAGAAATGACGATAAAATTGCTGTTTTAAACTTGCAAAAACATAGAAAAACGCTGTTTTCAACTATTCAAACTGACAAATTCATGTTTTTTTCGTGTGAAACGGCGATTTATGAGAAATGACGATAAAATTGTTGTTTTAAACATAAAAAACATAGAAAAACGCTGTTTTGAACTATTCAAACTGACAAATTCATGTTTCTTTCGTGTGAAACGGCGATTTATGAGAAATGACGATAAAATTGCTGTTTTAAACTTGCAAAAACATAGAAAAACGCTGTTTTGAACTATTCAAACTGACAAATTCATGTTTCTTTCGTGTGAAACGGTGATTTATGAGAAATGACGATAAAATTGCTGTTTTAAACTTGCAAAAACATAGAAAAACGCAGTTTTCAACTATTCAAACTGACAAATTCATGTTTCTTTCGTGTGAAAGGCGATTTATGAGAAATGACGATAAAATTGCTGTTTTAAACATGAAAAAACATAGAAAAACGCTGTTTTGAACTATTCAAACTGACAAATTCATGTTTCTTTCGTGTGAAACGGCGATTTATGAGAAATGACGATAAAATTGCTGTTTTAAACTTGCAAAAACATAGAAAAACGCTGTTTTGAACTATTCAAACTGACAAATTCATGTTTCTTTCGTTTGAAACGGCGATTTATGAGAAATGACGATAAAATTGCTGTTTTAAACTTGCCAAAACATAGAAAAACTCTGTTTTTAACTATTCAAACTGATAAATTCATGTTTCTTTAGGGTGTGAAACGGCGATTTATTTATTTATTATTAACAGCCGCTCAACAGGTTACAGAGACTGTAACCCAATTACTGAGGGCTGGAGAACAAAACATAGAATACAACAGTTTCAACATAACAATAAAGAAAGAGAACAAAAACATATACATAAATTTCACATACCAGAGAAATAAGTAATTAAACTATTTTTAAATCTATACAGACTATAATAAAACAAATCAATGTCTGTGTTCGAAATATAGTTGTTAAAAATCTGACACATTCTTCTGACAGGCGCTCTTAGTTCATAGTTCGTTGCCGTAAATGATAATTTAAATGTATATTTTGCACTGACTGATCTAATTTGAGAACGTGGTACGGCAAAGTCTATATTTTCCAAAGCTGGAGCATCATTAATGTGGCCATGAATAAGTTTGTATAAATAGAGACAGGACAGAATATTTCGTCGATTCTCAAGAGTTACCATATTGAAATATTGTAAAGAGCTGGAGTAACTGTACGTGTAACAATTGAAAGAATTAAAAAATTTCCGTGCACAGAACCTAACAAACTTTCTCTGGATTCGTTCAATTTCATCACTTTGATTACTATACAAAGGATTCCAGACCACAAGACAATACTCAAGCTTAGAGCGTACAAACGAGTAGTATAAGGATCTGATTGTCGTTATATTAGTGAAATGTGAAGAATTTCTGATAATAAAACCTAAAATTTTGTAAGAAGTTGTGACTAAAAAGTCAATATATAGTGAGAATGTTAGTTTTGGATCAAAAATGACACCCATATCCTTACACTGCGTAACCCTAACCAAGGGTAAACTATCCATATTATAAATATAAATAACTGGATTTAGTTTCATAGAATATGTCATTATTTTACATTTCTTAATGTTAAAAAATAATTGTGAGATAACCGACCATTTATGGAGATTGTCAATATCAGACTGTAGAAGCAAAAAGTCATGATGACAATTTATAATTTTAAACAATTTCAAGTCATCTGCATATAACAACAGTTCCGAGTGTTTAACATAGGTAGTAATGTCATTTATAAAAAGTATAAAAAATAACGGACCGAGATTAGATCCTTGAGGAACACCAGAGGAAGGCATGAAATATTTTGATTTACAATTATTGTAATAAACGTAATTCTGTCGATTTTTAATGTAAGATTCGAAAAAACTAATCAGAGCAGGCGAGAAGCTGAATTGATGCTGAAGTTTGTAGAGCAAAATATCATGATTAACCTTGTCGAATGCCTTAGCAAAGTCAGTGTAAATTACATCAACTTGAGTATTTTTATTCATAGATTTGGTAATATATTCCGTAAAATTCACTAAATTAGTACACGTAGAATTTCCACTGACGAAGCCATGCTGGTAGGGGGTGATGGATCTAATGACATGACTGTACATGTATTTGTAAAGAATTTTTTCAAAACATTTTGCTATATTAGATAGTATGCAAATAGGTCTGTAATTTTCTACATTGTGGGCATCATCGGATTTAAGAATAGGAGAAACAACGGATTTTTTTAGAAGATCAGGAAAAGTGTTGGTTCTAAGAGACATGTTGAAAATAATAAATAAAGGTTCAATAAATATATCACGACAACCCTTTAGTATAAATGCCGGGAAATTATCAGGACCAGGAGAAGAGGAAACCTTGAGCTTATTTATAGCGTATTTAATATCATCCCTTGTTACTGATTTAATATTAAGCTGATCAAGAGTTACTGAGTCAGATGAGATGCTGGAGAAGTCAATGCATTGATTGTTAGAAGAGTAAACACTACCAAAATAGTCAGCAAAGCCTTGTGCAATGGATGTTGTTGATTGTAGTTGAATGTCTTTCAGATACATGTTACCAGAAATTCGTGTAGTTTGCTTCATTTTATTTACGTATGACCAGAAAAATTTTGGTTCACCAACAATTTTATTTTCAACATCAGATATATAGTTGCGATAAGCAATTTTAATATCTATTTTTAATTTAGATCTCAATGCTTTAAATTCGTTGTAATAATAATCATTACCATATAACTTGTAAAGTTTGTGAGCTTTAGCTTTGAGTTTAATATTATTAATAATTTGTGTTGTAAACCAAGGTGGATAATGCGAATTTTTTTTACGGGTTCTAGGCACACATCTCTGAAAGACATTGTCAAGCAGAGCATAAAACTCTGATAGAGCTTCATTGACATCATTGCATGACTTCATAGTATTCCAATCTGTCTCATTTAATAATGAATACATTATTTCAAAGTCCGATAGACGGAAATTATAATACCTATTATTATTAAATGTAGAATTGAGAGTAGCATGAGTTACAGAGTTTACGTTAATATTAAGTGAAGGATGATAATTATCTTCGCGTACTAAAGGATTATCATCATGTGATACAGTACAATTTAAGTTGGATACTACAACATCAAGGAGACGATTATCAGAATTGAGGATTTTATTATATTGTGATCCACCAAGAAAATTACAGAAATTATTAAAACGGGCTACGTGATTATTGGTAAATTTAGAATTATAATAATGAACTAGATCAGTGATATTTAGATCCCCCACTAAGATAAAATCATTATTAAACAAGGCTCCAGATGATTCAAGACAGTCGTAGATCAAGTCTTGCTGTACTGTTGAGATAGGTGGAGGGGAATAAATAACTACAACAATTAGAGTTTTCCCCGTGTTTAAATGAACTTTTACACAAATAATATCAGCGACAGAATTAATATGTAAATCAAGTTTTACAAGTGAGGATTTATGTTTAGTGTGGACAGCACACAAGACACCGCCACCACGAGATTTGCCTACTCTGGCATTATCCCGGTCTTTTCTATAAATTGAATAATTATTACTATCTAGAACTTCATTGTTATAAACAGAGTGATTGAGCCATGTTTCTGTAATTAGAATTAAATCATAATTACCTATAAGACTGTTATTGTAAACATCTGTTAATTTAGAATTTAAACCCCTAGCATTCTGATAGTAAATATCCATAAATGTATTGAAAAAAAACGAACACAGCAAATTGAGGGAGAATAAACAAAGTTTCTTAATTAAACCGTTAAAGACTAAATATATGCAGGTTCAAAGTACAATGAATAATGAAAAATATAAAGTACAATCGATTCACTGTTTACATTCGATCGAGTATGAAGTGTTGAAATTTAACAGCTGACAAATATAAGAAAAATAAATTATAGTGCGTTACAAATAGAGAACATAGTGCTATTAATGAAAACCGAGAGACAGTGTGTGACAAACCAGATTTGTCACCTTTCTTTTCTTCCTACAAAAATAAACATTTGTATAGGTTATAAATATTTTACATTTAAGCAACTAACTTACCTCAAAGTAATTACTGTATTGTAAATGTTTACTTTTATTATTGATGTTCATATTCAATTCCTATTGCCTCAACTCATGTAAATATGTTGTTACTTAGGTTAATTAATTAAGAAAAGAATCTGAAATTTAAATTAACATAAACACATTCAACTTAACCACACTTTATGTTTACACGTCAAATCTGACAGTTACTTTATTGCGAAAGAAAGGTCGAACTTCCAAAATGCGGCCGTTTCCCAACAGATGGCTCGCACCGTCTTTAATTACCTCTCGTGGACACTTACCAATGCCGAATTAATAACTCGACATAAAAGGTTCAAATAAAATGTCTCGTCTTATGTCGAAGATGGGTCATCTTAATAACTCGACTTGTCCGTCAGTTATTAAATAATATTTTTATCAAATGTCTTTTCTTAGGTCGAAAGACCAGGGTTCAATATTTAATAACTCGACTTGTCCGTCAGTTATTAAATAATATTTTTCTCAAATATGTCGAATACCGCAATAGTAGTATTGACCTGATTTAAGAGCTCGACTTGTCTGTCAGTTTTTATATCATCTTTGTTCTCCAGCACATATTCGTCTAGACTTGCACTGTCGGACGAATTGTGAAAGTTTTTACCCAAAGAAACCAATCAAGTCACCTACACATATTTGCGATTCACCTAGACTTGCACTGTCAGGTGAATCTCCTCTACATATCCAAGGTATTTCCTTACATCCTCACCATATTTCAGATTCACTGAAAAATGTTCAAATAAATTTAAGCTAACCTTAAAATTGTAACTTACCTTTTTGAATAATAATAATTAATTTTATTTACCATTATTAAACCCAATGTCTTTATTTCACTAAAAACTCGTTCACGGAGAGACCGGACCCTAGTCAGGATAGTTGATTTTACATTCACTCAGATTAGTTATAAATGGCGCCCGAAGAATCTACATAATCAGCTGTCAGTGAAGTTTAGTTTTGTTCTATCATTGAGAAATCATCCGTTGGCAAATTCAAATCTCCCCAGTTTTAATTTTTATCGGCGGGAATTTCAAATCTACAAATTTAAATACTTACCTGCTGCTTTTCTCTCATGTCACATTTTTGGCATTTTACATATTACAAATTGGCGCCCGAACAGGGACGCTAGTATTTTAGTATTTTATATGTTTTATGATAGTAATTTCGTTTAATTACAAATTGGCGCCCGAACAGGGACGCTAGTATTTTAGTATTTTATGTTTTATGTTAGTATTCTAGTATTATCTTATATTACAAATTGGCGCCCGAACAGGGACGCTAGTATTTTTATATTGTATGTTAGTATTTTCTTTATTACAAAATGGCGCCCGAACAGGGACGCTAGTATTTTAGTATTTTAATATTATATGTTAGTATTTTCTTTTATTACAAAATGACGCCCGCGAACAGGGACTTGTGAAGGAGTTTTAGGAAAATAAAGACAACAGTTTATTGTATTCTTATCAAAGTACAAATTTGAACATAATGGCTCCAAAGAACCGTAAAAATAAAAGAAATTCCAAAAACAATAACACAGATATTTCACCTGAAATATACATATTTATACAAACTCTTACAAAAACTGAATTAAACCAAGAATTACGAAAGTTTCAATTACCGACGACGGGAACTTTGGCTGAACAACAAGACAGATTAAAATTGTTTTTCTGAAAATGGGGATTCAACATAAGTGCACTACTCCATATACTCCACAAGCAAGCCCTGTGGAAAGAGTGAATCGCACATTGAAGCCCATGATCAGTTCTGCGATGGAAATCATAAGAAATGGGACGAAGAACTGTTCAATTTTAGACTCGCCCTCAACTCCAGTCAGCAAGAGTCCACCGGTTTCACTCCGGCTTTGTTGAACCTAGGGAAAGAGTTAAAATTACCCAAAACAGAATATAATGGTCAACAGGAGTTGACAAACATCAATTTGTCTCACCACGATGTTGTATGAAGGAAATCCCAAGTTGAGAAACTCCAGGAAGTCCAAGAGTTGGTCAAAATCAATTTGGCCCGCGCTGCCACCTCGCAGGAGCATCACAACAATCTCCGAAGAAGACCACTAGAGTTCAAAGTGGGCCAAAAAGTTTGGCGACGAGAACATCCACTGTCATCAGCGGTCCAAGGATTCGCCGCCAAACTAGCTCCAAAATATTCCGGTCCCTACGAGATAGTAAAAAAAGCCATCAACACCAACTTCCTCCACCCAGCCAAAGGACATCCCCAAACCGAGCTCCAAGGATCCGATGGACCCACCCGAGGGCCATGTAGACTCTATTCCGGCAATCCCGCCGAAATCGACCGCCCCAGGAGGCCTTAAACGGCCACCGACGCGGCCACCACGGCCGGGACACACTCCAAGAGTCACCATTAGTAGGCCACTGCTGCCTACACCCCCGCTCCTCCCGAGCCCAGTTCCAGTCCATTTCCCTATCCACCTGGAGGTACCGAGTGCTCCGTTGGCCACATTCCTCCAGCGGTACCGGCCCGCCAACCTGACTCCAGGATCATCATTTCCCGTGCGCCGCCGGGGACGCTATTTTTCCCTCCCCGCTGAACTAGACAGCTTTGTGTGAGTAGTGAAGTGACGTTAAATAATTCGTGTTTTGTTTTTGTTTGTTTTCTGTTTTTTGTGCAGAAAAAAAAATAAGCTGCCCTTATTTTTTTTTCTGAGGAAGAAGGGAGGGGGTGTGACAAACCAGATTTGTCACCTTTCTTTTCTTCCTACAAAAATAAACATTTGTATAGGTTATAAACATTTTACATTTAAGCAACTAACTTACCTCAAAGTAATTACTGTATTGTAAATGTTTACTTTTATTATTGATGTTCATATTCAATTCCTATTGCCTCAACTCATGTAAATATGTTGTTACTTAGGTTAATTAATTAAGAAAAGAATCTGAAATTTAAATTAACATAAACACATTCAACTTAACCACACTTTATGTTTACACGTCAAATCTGACAGTTACTTTATTGCGAAAGAAAGGTCGAACTTCCAAAATGCGGCCGTTTCCCAACAGATGGCTCGCACCGTCTTTAATTACCTCTCGTGGACACTTACCAATGCCGAATTAATAACTCGACATAAAAGGTTCAAATAAAATGTCTCGTCTTATGTCGAAGATGGGTCATCTTAATAACTCGACTTGTCCGTCAGTTATTAAATAATATTTTTATCAAATGTCTTTTCTTAGGTCGAAAGACCAGGGTTCAATATTTAATAACTCGACTTGTCCGTCAGTTATTAAATAATATTTTTCTCAAATATGTCGAATACCGCAATAGTAGTATTGACCTGATTTAAGAGCTCGACTTGTCTGTCAGTTTTTATATCATCTTTGTTCTCCAGCACATATTCGTCTAGACTTGCACTGTCGGACGAATTGTGAAAGTTTTTACCCAAAGAAACCAATCAAGTCACCTACACATATTTGCGATTCACCTAGACTTGCACTGTCAGGTGAATCTCCTCTACATATCCAAGGTATTTCCTTACATCCTCACCATATTTCAGATTCACTGAAAAATGTTCAAATAAATTTAAGCTAACCTTAAAATTGTAACTTACCTTTTTGAATAATAATAATTAATTTTATTTACCATTATTAAACCCAATGTCTTTATTTCACTAAAAACTCGTTCACGGAGAGACCGGACCCTAGTCAGGATAGTTGATTTTACATTCACTCAGATTAGTTATAAATGGCGCCCGAAGAATCTACATAATCAGCTGTCAGTGAAGTTTAGTTTTGTTCTATCATTGAGAAATCATCCGTTGGCAAATTCAAATCTCCCCAGTTTTAATTTTTATCGGCGGGAATTTCAAATCTACAAATTTAAATACTTACCTGCTGCTTTTCTCTCATGTCACATTTTTGGCATTTTACATATTACAAATTGGCGCCCGAACAGGGACGCTAGTATTTTAGTATTTTATATGTTTTATGATAGTAATTTCGTTTAATTACAAATTGGCGCCCGAACAGGGACGCTAGTATTTTAGTATTTTATGTTTTATGTTAGTATTCTAGTATTATCTTATATTACAAGTGATACTGTACAAATTACAAATTATCCAAGTATAACTTGTCAAATATTGTAACCTTTTTTACAACATTATTAGATTTATAAAATATATTGCCGTCGACAGTCCAGACATTACGGAAGCCAAACTTTTTGCTGATACTTTTAAAGCAGTCAAGGCGCTTCTTGGTAAGATCTTCTTTAACAGAAAAATCTGTGCCTTTTAGATGTTTTTTATTTTTTAGTATGATGCTTCGCGTTTTGTAAGACGTAAATTTGACAATAATTGGGCGAGGACGTTGACGATCAAGCACAGACTTATCACTAGCACTAGGTCGATGCACTTTCCCAACACGGTGACAACGATCAATATTTTCTGGAAGGACATCGATTGAGAGTTTGTCTTTAAATATTTCACAAACCTTGAGTTCGGCATCTTCAGCTGGATCTTCAGGAACACCAAAGACACGGATGCAATTCCTTCTTGAGTACTGCTCCAAGTTGTCGATTTCAGCTTCAAGTTGTAGATTTTTGGTGTTAAGATCATTGATGATGGCTTCGTATTTCATCTTTTGTTCCTCCAATTTGACGTTGAGTCTCGTGAAGATTTCATCGGCCAATTTGGTGATGAAGTTATCATCACTGAGAAGTTTACTCATAACTTCGGTAGTATGGCGACTCATGATTAAAATAATGATAAGATGTAAAAACCGTAGCACAAGTAAGTATAATTTTAGCACTAAGATACTAATTTAGTATATTTTGGCACTACGAGAATAGAAATTCAGAGCAGCTGAAAAAATGCACGTCTACTCACGTTGAAACATTACTACTTGACAAATTATGAGAAATGACAATAAAATTGCTGTTTTAAACTTGCAAAAACATAGAAAAACGCTGTTTTTAACTATTCAAACTGATAAATTCAGGTTTCTTTCGTTCGAAACGGTGGATTTTTGTGAAATCACGATAAAACTGCTGTAAACTTGCAAAAACATAGAAAAACGCTGTTTTGAACTATTCAAACTGATAAATTCATGTTTCTTTCGTGTGAAACGGCGATTTATGTGAAATGACGATAAAATTGCTGTTTTAATCTTGCAAAAACATAGAAAAACGCTGTTTTTAACTATTCAAACTGATAAATTCAGGTTTCTTTCTTGTGAAACGGCGATTTATGAGAAATGACGATAAAATTGCTGTTTTAAACTTGCAAAAACATAGAAAAACGCTGTATTGAACTATTCAAACTGACAAATTCATGTTTCTTTCGTGTGAAACGGCGATTTATGAGAAATGACGATAAAATTGCTGTTTTAAACTTGCAAAAACATAGAAAAACGCTGTTTTGAACTATTCAAACTGACAAATTCATGTTTCTTTCGTGTGAAACGGCGATTTATGGGAAATGACGACAAAATTGCTGTTTTAAACTTGCAAAAACATAGAAAAACGCTGTTTTGAACTATTCAAACTGATAAATTCATGTTTCTTTCGTGTGAAACGGCGATTTATGAGAAATGACGATAAAATTGCTGTTTTAAACTTGCAAAAACATAGAAAAACGATGTTTTTAACTATTCAAACTGATAAATTCAGGTTTCTTTCGTGTGAAACGGCGATTTATGAGAAATTACGATAAAATTTCTGTTTTAAACTTGCAAAAACATAGAAAAACGCTGTTTTCAACTATTCAAACTGAAAATTCTTGTTTCTTTCGTGTGAAACGGCGATTTATGAGAAATGACGATAAAATTGCTGTTTTAAACATGAAAAAACATAGAAAAACGCTGTTTTGAATTATTCAAACTGAAAAATTCATGTTTCTTTCGTGTGAAACGGCGATTTATGAGAAATGACGATAAAATTGCTGTTTTAAACTTGCAAAAACATAGAAAAACGCTGTTTTGAACTATTCAAACTGACAAATTCATGTTTCTTTCGTGTGAAACGGCGATTTATGGGAAATGACGATAAAATTGCTGTTTTAAACTTGCAAAAACATAGAAAAACGCTGTTTTGAACTATTCAAACTGATAAATTCATGTTTCTTTCGTGTGAAACGGCGATTTATGAGAAATGACGATAAAATTGCTGTTTTAAACTTGCAAAAACATAGAAAAACGCTGTTTTTAACTATTCAAGCTGATAAATTCAGGTTTCTTTCTTGTGAAACGGCGATTTATGAGAAATTACGATAAAATTGCTGTTTTAAACTTGCAAAAACATAGAAAAACGCTGTTTTCAACTATTCAAACTGACAAATTCATGTTTCTTTCGTGTGAAACGGCGATTTATGAGAAATGACGATAAAATTGCTGTTTTAAACATGAAAAAACATAGAAAAACGCTGTTTTGAACTATTCAAACTGAAAAATTCATGTTTCTTTCGTGTGAAACGGCGATTTATGAGAAATGACGATAAAATTGCTGTTTTAAACTTGCAAAAACATAGAAAAACGCTGTTTTTAACTATTCAAACTGACAAATTCAGGTTTCTTTCGTGTGAAACGGCGATTTATGAGAAATGACGATAAAATTGCTGTTTTAAACTTGCAAAAACATAGAAAAACGCTGTTTTGAACTATTCAAACTGACAAATTCATGTTTCTTTCGTGTGAAACGGCGATTTATGAGAAATGACGATAAAATTGCTGTTTTAAACTTGCAAAAACATAGAAAAACGCTGTTTTGAACTATTCAAACTGATAAATTCATGTTTCTTTCGTGTGAAACGGCGATTTATGAGAAATGACGATAAAATTGCTGTTTTAAACTTGCAAAAACATAGAAAAACGATGTTTTTAACTATTCAAACTGATAAATTCAGGTTTCTTTCGTGTGAAACGGCGATTTATGAGAAATTACGATAAAATTGCTGTTTTAAACTTGCAAAAACATAGAAAAACGCTGTTTTCAACTATTCAAACTGAAAATTCTTGTTTCTTTCGTGTGAAACGGCGATTTATGAGAAATGACGATAAAATTGCTGTTTTAAACATGAAAAAACATAGAAAAACGCTGTTTTGAATTATTTAAACTGAAAAATTCATGTTTCTTTCGTGTGAAACGGCGATTTATGAGAAATGATGATAAAATTGCTGTTTTAAACTTGCAAAAACATAGAAAAAACGCTGTTTTTAACTATTCAAACTGATAAATTCATGTTTCTTTCGTGTGAAACGGCGATTTATGAGAAATGACGATAAAATTGCTGTTTTAAACATGAAAAAACATAGAAAAACGCTGTTTTGAACTATTCAAACTGACAAATTCATGTTTCTTTCGTGTGAAACGTTGATTTATGAGAAATGACGATAAAATTGCTGTTTTAAACTTGCAAAAACATAGAAAAACGCTGTTTTGAACTATTCAAACTGACAAATTCATGTTTCTTTCGTGTGAAACGGCGATTTATGAGAAATGACGATAAAATTGCTGTTTTAAACTTGCAAAAACATAGAAAAACGCAGTTTTGAACTATTCAAACTGATAAATTCATGTTTCTTTCGTGTGAAACGGCAATTTATGAGAAATGACGATAAAATTGCTGTTTTAAACTTGCAAAAACATAGAAAAACGCTGTTTTTAACTATTCAAACTGATAAAATCAGGTTTCTTTCGTTCGAAACTGTGGATTTTTGTGAAATCACGATAAAACTGCTGTTTCAAACTTGCAAAAACATAGAAAAACGCTGTTTTGAACTATTCAAACTGATAAATTCATGTTTCTTTCGTGTGAAACGGCGATTTATGAGAAATGACGATAAAATTGCTGTTTTAAACTTGCAAAAACATAGAAAAACGCTGTTTTGAACTATTCAAACTGATAAATTCATGTTTCTTTCGTGTGAAACGGCGATTTATGTGAAATGACGATAAAATTGCTGTTTTAAACTTGCAAAAACATAGAAAAACGCTGTTTTTAACTATTCAAACTGATAAATTCAGGTTTCTTTCGTGTGAAACGGCGATTTATGAGAAATGACGATAAAATTGCTGTTTTAAACTTGCAAAATCATAGAAAAACGCTGTTTTGAACTATTCAAACTGACAAATTCATGTTTCTTTCGTGTGAAACGGCGATTTATGAGAAATGACTATAAAATTGCTGTTTTAAACTTGCAAAAACATAGAAAAACGCTGTTTTTAACTATTCAAACTGATAAATTCATGTTTCTTTCGTGTAAAACGGCGATTTATGAGAAATGACGATAAAATTGCTGTTTTAAACTTGCAAAAACATAGAAAAACGCTGTTTTGAACTATTCAAACTGACAAATTCATGTTTCTTTCGTGTGAAACGGCGATTTATGGGAAATGACGATAAAATTGCTGTTTTAAACTTGCAAAAACATAGAAAAACGCTGTTTTGAACTATTCCAACTGATAAATTCATGTTTCTTTCGTGTGAAACGGCGATTTATGAGAAATGACGATAAAATTGCTGTTTTAAACTTGCAAAAACATAGAAAAACGCTGTTTTTAACTATTCAAACTGATAAATTCAGGTTTCTTTCGTGTGAAACGGCGATTTATGAGAAATTACGATAAAATTGCTGTTTTAAACTTGCAAAAACATAGAAAAACGCTGTTTTCAACTATTCAAACTGACAAATTCATGTTTCTTTCGTGTGAAACGGCGATTTATGAGAAATGACGATAAAATTGCTGTTTTAAACATGAAAAAACATAGAAAAAC
>CAWWDY010001753.1:0-40934 GCA_963942605.1 Poecilus cupreus | reverse complement strand
AAACTTACAAAATGCTGTTTTTCAAGTATTTAAACTGTCATATTTATGTTTCTGTCGTGTATAATAGCTAATGTTGGTGAAAGCAAGATAAAAATGCTGTTTTAAGCATGCAAAAGCATACAAAACACCGTTTCAAGTATTTAAACTGTCATATTCATGTTTCTGTCGTGAATAATAGCTAACGTTGGTGAAAGCAAGATAAAATGCTGTTTTAAGCATGCAAAAGCATACAAAACACCGTTTCAATTATTTAAACTGTCATATTCATGTATATTTTGTGTGTAATGGCTTAGGTTTGAAAATCAAGATAAAATAGCTGTTTTCAGCTTGCAAAAACATACGAAATGCTGTTTTCAAGTATTTAAACTGTCATATTCATGTTTCTGTCGTGTATAATAGCTAATGTTGGTTAAAGCAAGATAAAAATGCTGTTTTAAGCATGCAAAAGCATACAAAACACCGTTTTTAAGTATTTAAACTGTCATATTCATGTTTCTGTCGAGTATAATAGGTAATGTTGGTGAAAGCAAGATAAAAATGCTGTATTAAGCATGCAAAAGCATACAAAACACCGTTTTCAAGTATTTAAACTGTCATATTCATGTATATGTCGTTTGTAATGGCTTATGTTTGCAAAATCAAGATAAAATAGCTGGTTTCAGCTTGCAAAAACATACAAAATGCTGCATTAAAGTATTTAAACTGTCATATTCATGTTTCTGTCGTGTATAATAGCTAATGTTGGTGAAAGCAAGATAAAAATGCTGTTTTAAGCATGCAAAAGCAAACAAAACACCGTTTTCAAGTATTTAAACTGTCATATTCATGTATATGTCGTGTGTAATGGCTTATGTTTGCAAAAGCATACAAAACACCGTTTTCAAGTATTTAAACTGTCATATTCATGTATATGTCGTGTGTAATGGCTTATGTTTGCAAATCAAGTTAAAATAGCTGTTTTCAGCTTGCAAAAACATACAAAATGCTGTTTTAAAGTATTTAAACTATCATATTCATGTTTCTGTCATGTATAATATCTAATGTTTTGTGAAAGCAAGATAAAAATGCTGTTTTAAGCTTGCAAAAGCATACAAAACACCGTTTTCAAGTATTTAAACTGTCATATTCATGTATATGTCGTATGTAATGGCTTATGTTTGCAAAATCAAGATAAAATAGCTGTTTTCAGCTTGCAAAAACATAAAAATGCTGTTTTCAAGTATTTTAAACAGTCGGATTCATGTTCTGTCGTGTATAATAGCTAATGTTGGTGAAAGCAAGAAAAAAATGTTGTTTTAAGCATGCAAAAGCATACAAAACACCGTTATCAGGTATTTAAACTGTTATATTCATGTATATGTCGTGTGTAATGGCTTATGTTTGCAAAATCAATATAAAATAGCTGTTTTCAGCTTGCAAACATACAAAATGCTGTTTTCAAGTATTTAAACTGTCATATTCATGTTTCTGTCGAGTATAATAGCTAATGTTGGTGAAAGCAAGAAAAAATGCTGTTTTAAGCATGCAAAAGCATACAAAACACCGTTTTTAAGTATTTAAACTGTCATATTCATGTATATGTCGTGTGTAATGGCTTATGTTTGCAAAATCAAAATAAAATAGCTGTTTCAGCTTGCAAAAAACATACAAAATGCTGTTTTCAAGTATTTAAACTGTCATATTCACGTTTCTGTCGTGTATAATAGCTAATGTTGGTGAAAGCAAGATAAAAATGCTGTTTTAAGCATGCAAAAGCATACAAAACACCGTTTTCATGTATTTAAACTGTCATATTCATGTATATGTCGTGTGTAATGTCTAATGTTGGTGAAAGCAAGATAAAAATGCTGTTTTAAGTTTGCAAAAACATACAAAATGCTGTTTTCAAGTATTTAAACTGTCATATTCATGTTTCTGTTGTGTATAATAGCTAATGTTGGTGAAAGTAAGATAAAAATGCTGTTTTAAGCATGCAGAAGCATACAAAACACCGTTTTCAAGTATTTAAACTGTCATATTCATGTATATGTCATGTGTAATGGCTTATGTTTGCAAAATCAAAATAAAATAGCTGTTTTCAGCTTGCAAAACATACAAAATGCTCTTTTCAAGTATTTAAACTGCCATATTCATGTTTCTGTCGTGTATACTAGCTAATGTTGGTGAAAGCAAGATAAAAATGCTGTTTTAAGCATGAAAACGCATACAAAACACCGTTTTCAAGTATTTAAACTGTCATATTCATGTATATGTCGTGTGTAATGGCTTATGTTTGCAAAATCAAAATAAAATAGCTGTTTTCAGCTACCAAAAAACATACAAAAATGCTGTTTTCAAGTATTTAAACTGTCATATTCATGTTCCTGTCGTGTATAATAGCTAATGTTGGTGAAAGCAAGATAAAAATGTTGTTTTAAGCATGCAAAAGCATACAAAACACCGTTTTCAAGTATTTAAACTGTCATATTCATGTATATGTCGTTTGTAATGGCTTATGTTTGCAAAATCAAGATAAAATAGCTGGTTTCAGCTTGCAAAAACATACAAAATGCTGCATTCAAGTATTTAAACTGTCATATTCATGTTTCTGTCGTGTATATTAGCTAATGTTGGTGAAAGCAAGATTAAAATGCTGTTTTAAGCATGCAAAAGCAAACAAAACACCGTTTTCAAGTATTTAAACTGTCAAATTCATGTTCCTGTCGTGTATAATAGCTAATGTTGGTGAAAGCAAGATAAAAATGTTGTTTTAAGCATGCAAAAGCATACAAAACACCGTTTTCAAGTATTTAAACTGTCATATTCATGTATATGTCGTGTGTAATGGCTTATGTTTGCAAAATCATGATAAAATAGCTGTTTTTAGCAAGCAAAAACATACAAAATGCTGTTTTCAAGTATTTAAACTGTCATATTCATGTTTCTGTAGTGTATAATAGCTAATGTTGGTGAAAGCAATATAAAAATGCTGTTTTAAGCATGCAAAAGCATACAAAACACCGTTTTCAAGTATTTAAACTGTCATATTCATGTTTATGTCGTATATAATAGCTAATGTTGGAGAAAGCAAGATAAAAATGCTGTTTTAAGCATGCAAAAGCATACAAAACACCGCTTTCAAGTATTTAAACTGTCATATTCATGTATATGTCGTGTGTAATGGCTTATGTTTGCAAAATCAAGATAAAATAGCTGTTTTCAGCTTGCAAAAACATACAAAATGCTGTTTTCAAGTATTTATCTATCATATTCATGTTTCTGTCGTGTATAATAGCTGCTGTTGGTGAAAGCAAGATAATAATGTTGTTTTAAGCATGCAAAAGCACACAAAACACCGTTTTCAAGTATTTAAACTGTCATATTCATGTATATGTCGTGTGTAATGGCTTATGTTTGCAAAATCAAGATAAAATAGCTGTTTTCAGCATGCAAAATATACAAAATACTGTTTCCAAGTATCTAAACTGTCATATTTTTGTTTCTGTCGTGTATAATAGCTAATGTTGGTGTAAGCAAGATAATAATGCTGTTTTAAGAATGCAAAAGCATACAAAACACCGTTTTCATATGTTTAAAATGTCATATTCATGTTTCTGTCGTGTATAATAGCTAATGTTGGTGAAAGCAAGATAAAAATGCTGTTTTAAGCTTGCAAAAACTTACAAAATGCTGTTTTCAAGTATTTAAACTGTCATATTTATGTTTCTGTCGTGTATAATAGCTAATGTTGGTGAAAGCAAGATAAAAATGCTGTTTTAAGCATGCAAAAGCATACAAAACACCGTTTTCAAGTATTTAAACTGTCATATTCATGTTTCTGTCGTGAATAATAGCTAACGTTGGTGAAAGCAAGATAAAAATGCTGTTTTAAGCAAGCAAAAGCATACAAAACACCGTTTTCAATTATTTAAACTGTCATATTCATGTATATTTCGTGTGTAATGGCTTAGGTTTGCAAAATCAAGATAAAATAGCTGGTTTCAGCTTGCAAAAACATACAAAATGCTGCATTAAAGTATTTAAACTGTCATATTCATGTTTCTGTCGTGTATAATAGCTAATGTTGGTGAAAGCAAGATAAAAATGCTGTTTTAAGCATGCAAAAGCAAACAAAACACCGTTTTCAAGTATTTAAACTGTCATATTCATGTATATGTCGTGTGTAATGGCTTATGTTTGCAAAAGCATGCAAAACACCGTTTTCAAGTATTTAAACTGTCATATTCATGTATATGTCGTGTGTAATGGCTTATGTTTGCAAAATCAAGTTAAAATAGTTGTTTTCAGCTTGCAAAAACATACAAAATGCTGTTTTAAAGTATTTAAACTATCATATTCATGTTTCTGTCATGTATAATATCTAATGTTTTGTGAAAGCAAGATAAAAATGCTGTTTTAAGCTTGCAAAAGCATACAAAACACCGTTTTCAAGTATTTAAACTGTCATATTCATGTATATGTCGAATGTAATGGCTTATGTTTGCAAAATCAAGATAAAATAGCCGTTTTCAGCTTGCAAAAAACATAAAAAATGGTGTTTTCAAGTATTTAAACAGTCGGATTCATGTTTCTGTCGTGTATAATAGCTAATGTTGGTGAAAGCAAGAAAAAAATGTTGTTTTAAGCATGCAAAAGCATACAAAACACCGTTATCAGGTATTTAAACTGTTATATTCATGTATATGTCGTGTGTAATGGCTTATGTTTGCAAAATCAAGATAAAATAGCTGCTTTCAGCTTGCAAAAACATTCAAAATGCTGTTTTCAAGTATTTAAACTGTCATATTCATGTTTCTGTCGTGTATAATAGCTAATGTTGGTGAAAGCAAGATAAAAATGCTGTTTTAGGCATGCAAAAGCATACAAAACACCGTTTTCATGTATTTAAACTGTCATATTCATGTATATGTCGTGTGTAATGCCTAATGTTGGTGAAAGCAAGGTAAAAATTCTGTTTTAAGCATGCAAAAGCATACAAAACACCGTTTTCAAGTATTTAAACTGTCATATTCATGTTTCTGTCATGTATAATAGCTAATGTTGGTGAAAGCAAGATAAAAATGCTGTTTTAAGCATGCAAAAGCATACAAAACACCGTTTTCAAGTATTTAAACTGTCATATTCATGTAAATGTCGTGTGTAATGGCTTATGTTTGCAAAATCAAGATAAAATAGCTGTTTTCAGCTTGCAAAAACATACAAAATGCTGTTTTCAAGTATTTAAACTGTCATATTCATGTTTCTGTCGTGTATAATAGCTAATGTTAGTGAAAGCAAGAAAAAAATGCTGTTTTAAGCATGCAAAAGCATACAAAACACCGTTTTTAAGTATTTAAACTGTCATATCCATGTATATGTCGTGTTTAATGGCTTATGTTTGCAAAATCAAGATAAAATTGCTGTTTTCAGCTTGCAAAAACATACAAAATGCTGTTTTCAAGTATTTAAACTGTCATATTCATGTTTCTGTTGTGTATAATAGCTAATGTTGGTGAAAGTAAGATAAAAATGCTGTTTTAAGCATGCAGAAGCATACAAAACACCGTTTTCAAGTATTTAAACTGTCATATTCATGTATATGTCATGTGTAATGGCTTATGTTTGCAAAATCAAAATAAGATAGCTGTTTTCAGCTTGCAAAACATACATAATGCTCTTTTCAAGTATTTAAACTGCCATATTCATGTTTCTGTCGTGTATACTAGCTAATGTTGGTGAAAGCAAGATAAAAATGCTGTTTTAAGCATGGAAACGCATACAAAACACCGTTTTCAAGTATTTAAACTGTCATATTCATGTATATGTCGTGTGTAATGGCTTATGTTTGCAAAATCAAAATAAAATAGCTGTTTTTAGCTACCAAAAACATACAAAATGCTGTTTTCAAGTTTTTAAACTGTCATATTCATGTTTCTGTCGTGTATAATAGCTAATGTTGGTGAAAGCAAGATAAAAATGCTATTTTAAGCATGCAAAAGCATACAAAACACCGTTTTCAAGTATTTAAACTATCATATTCATGTATATGTCGTTTGTAATGGCTTATGTTTGCAAAATCAAGATAAAATAGCTGGTTTCAGCTTGCAAAAACATACAAAATGCTGCATTCAAGTATTTAAACTGTCGTATTCATGTTTCTGTCGTGTATAATAGCTAATGTTGGTGAAAGCAAGATAAAAATGCTGTTTTAAACATGCAAAAGCAAACAAAACACCGTTTTCAAGTATTTAAACTTTCATATTCATGTTTCTGTCGTGTATAATAGCTAATGTTGGTGCAAGCAATATAAAAATGCTGTTTTAAGCATGCAAAAGCATACAAAACACCGTTTTAAAGTATTTAAACTGTCATATTCATGTATATGTCGTGTGTAATGGCTTATGTTTGCAAAATCAAGATAAAATAGCTGTTTTCAGCAAATAAAAACATACAAAATGCTGTTTTCAAGTATTTAAACTGTCATATTCATGTTTCTGTAGTGTATAATAGCTAATGTTGGTGAAAGCAATATAAAAATGCTGTTTTAAGCATGCAAAAGCATACAAAACACCGTTTTCAAGTATTTAAACTGTCATATTCATGTTTATGTCGTGTATAATAGCTGATGTTGGAGAAAGCAAGATAAAAATGCTGTTTTAAGCATGCAAAAGCATACAAAACACCGCTTTCAAGTATTTAAACTGTCATATTCATGTTTCTGTCGTGTATGGCTTGTGTAAAAGTTAAAATAGCTGTTTTCAGCTTGCAAAAAACATACAAAATGCTGTTTTCAAATATTTAAACTGTCATATTTATGTTTCTGTCATGTATAATATCTAATGTTTTGTGAAAGCAAGATAAAAATGCTGTTTTAAGCTTGCAAAAGCATACAAAACATCGTTTTCAAGTATTTAAACTGTCATATTCATGTATATGTCGTGTGTAATGGCTTATGTTTGCAAAATCAAGATAAAATAGCTGTTTTCAGCTTGCAAAAACATAAAAAATGCTGTTTTCAAGTATTTAAACTGTCGTATTCATGTTTCTGTCGTGTATAATAGCTAATGTTGGTGAAAGCAAGAAAAAAATGTTGTTTTAAGCATGCAAAACCATACAAAACACCGTTATCAGGTATTTAAACTGTAATATTCATGTATATGTCGTGTGTAATGGCTTATGTTTGCAAAATCAAGATAAAATGCTGCTTTCAGCTTGCAAAAACATTCAAAATGCTGTTTTCAAGTATTTAAACTATCATATTCATGTTTCTGTCGTGTATAATAGCTAATGTTGGTCAAAGCAAGATAAAAATGCTGTTTTAAGCATGCAAAAGCATACAAAACACCGTTTTCAAGTATTTAAACTGTCATATTCATGTTTCTGTCGTGTATAATAGCTAATGTTGGTGAAAGCAAGATAAAAATGCTGTTTTAAGCATGCAAAAGCATACAAAACACCGTTTTCAAGTATTTATACTGTCATATTCATGTAAATGTCGTGTGTAATGGCTTATGTTTGCAAAATCAAGATAAAATAGCTGTTTTCAGCTTGCAAAAACATACAAAATGCTGTTTTCAAGTATTTAAACTGTCATATTCATGTTTCTGTTGTGTATAATAGCTAATGTTGGTGAAAGTAAAATAAAAATGCTGTTTTAAGCATGCAGAAGCATACAAAACACCGTTTTCAAGTATTTATACTGTCATATTCATGTAAATGTCGTGTGTAATGGCTTATGTTTGCAAAATCAAAATAAAATAGCTGATTTCAGCTACCAAAAACATACAAAATGCAGTTTTCAAGTATTTAAACTGTCATATTCATGTTTCTGTCGTGTATAATAGCTAATGTTGGTGAAAGCAAGATAAAAATGCATGTTTTAAGCATGCAAAAGCATACAAAACACCGTTTTAAAGTATTTAAACTGTCATATTCATGTATATGTCGTGTGTAATGGCTTATGTTTGCAAAATCAAGATAAAATAGCTGTTTTCAGCAAATAAAAACATACAAAATGCTGTTTTCAAGTATTTAAACTGTCATATTCATGTTTCTGTAGTGTATAATAGCTAATGTTGGTGAAAGCAATATAAAAATGCTGTTTTAAGCATGCAAAAGCATACAAAACACCGTTTTCAAGTATTTAAACTGTCATATTCATGTTTATGTCGTGTATAATAGCTAATGTTGGAGAAAGCAAGATAAAAATGCTGTTTTAAGCATGCAAAAGCATACAAAACACCGCTTTCAAGTATTTAAACTGTCATATTCAAGTTTCTGTCGTGTATGGCTTGTGTAAAAGTTAAAATAGCTGTTTTCAGCTTGCAAAAACATACAAAATGCTGTTTTCAAGTATTTAAACTGTCATATTCATGTTTCTGTCATGTATAATATCTAATGTTTTGTGAAAGCAAGATAAAAATGCTGTTTTATGCTTGCAAAAGCATACAAAACACCGTTTTCAAGTATTTATACTGTCATATTCATGTAAATGTCGTGTGTAATGGCTTATGTTTGCAAAATCAAGATAAAATAGCTGTTTTCAGCTTGCAAAAACATAAAAAATGCTGTTTTCAAGTATTTAAACTGTCGTATTCATGTTTCTGTCGTGTATAATAGCTAATGTTGGTGAAAGCAAGAAAAAAATGTTGTTTTAAGCATGCAAAAGCATACAAAACACCGTTATTAGGTATTTAAACTGTCATATTCATGTATATGTCGTGTGTAATGGCTTATGTTTGCAAAATCAAGATAAAATAGCTGCTTTCAGCTTGCAAAAACATTCAAAATGCTGTTTTCAAGTATTTAAACTGTCATATTCATGTTTCTGTCGTGTATAATAGCTAATGTTGGTGAAAGCAAGATAAAAATGCTGTTTTAAGCATGCAAAAGCATACAAAACACCGTTTTCAAGTATTTAAACTGTCATATTCATGTATATGTCGTTTTTAATGGCTTATGTTTGCAAAATCAAGATAGAATAGCTGGTTTCAGCTTGCAAAAACATACAAAATGCTGCATTCAAGTATTTAAACTGTCATATTCATGTTTCTGTCGTGTATAATAGCTAATGTTGGTGAAAGCAAGATAAAAATGCTGTTTTAAGCATGCAAAAGCAAACAAAACACCGTTTTCAAGTATTTAAACTGTCATATTCATGTTTCTGTCGTGTATAATAGCTAATGTTGGTGAAAGCAAGATAAAAATGCTGTTTTAAGCATGCAAAAGCATACAAAACACCGTTTTCAAGTATTTAAACTGTCATATTCATGTATATGTCGTGTGTAATGGCTTATGTTTGCAAAATCAAGATAAAATAGCTGTTTTCAGCAAGCAAAAACATACAAAATGCTGTTTTCAAGTATTTAAACTGTCATATTCATGTTTCTGTCGTGTATAATAGCTAATGTTGGTGAAAGCAATATAAAAATGCTGTTTTAAGCATGCAAAAGCATACAAAACACCGTTTTCAAGTATTTAAACTGTCATATTCATGTTTATGTCGTGTATAATAGCTAATGTTGGAGAAAGCAAGATAAAAATGCTGTTTTAAACATGCAAAAGCATACAAAACACCGCTTTCAAGTTTTTAAACTGTCATATTCATGTTTCTGTCGTGTATAATAGCTAATGTTGGTGAAAGCAAGATAAAAATGCTGTTTTTAGCATGCACAAGCCAACAAAACACCGTTTTCAAGTATTTAAACTGTCATATTCATGTTTCTGTCGTGTATAATAGCTAATGTTGGTGAAAGCAAGATTAAAATGCTGTTTTAATTATGCAGAAGCATACAAAACACCGTTTTCAAGTAGTTAAACTGTCATATTCATGTTTCTGTCGTGTATAATAGCTAATGTTGGTGAAAGCAAGATAAAAATGCTGTTTTAAGCATGCAAAAGCATACAAAACACCGTTTTCAAGTATTTAAACTATCATATTCATGTATATGTCGTGTGTAATGGCTTATGTTTGCAAAATGAAGATAAAATTGCTGTTTTCAGCTTGCAAAAACATACAAAATGCTGTTTTCAAGTATACACACTGTCATATTCATGTTTCTGTCGGGTATAATAGCTAATGTTGGTGAAAGCAAAATAAAAATGCTGTTTTTAGCTTGCAAAAGCATACAAAACACCGTTTTCAAGTATTTAAACTGTCATATTCATGTTTCTGTCGTGTATGATGGCTAATGTTGGTAAAAGCAAGATAAAAATGCTGTTTTAAGCATGCAAAAGCATACAAAACACCGTTTTAAATATTTAAACTGACATATTCATGTATATGTCGTGTGTAATGGCTTATGATTGCAAAATCAAGATAAAATAGCTGTTTTCAGCTTGCAAAAACATACAAAATGCTGTTTTCAAGTATTTAAACTGTCATATTCACGTTTCTGTCGTGTGTAATAGCTAATGTTGGTGAAAGCAAGATAAAAATGCGGTTTTAGGCATGCAAAAGCATACAAAACACCGTTTTCATGTATTTAAACTGTCATATTCATGTATATGTCGTGTGTAATGGCTAATGTTGGTGAAAGCAAGATAAAAATATTGTTTTAAGCATGCAAAAGCATACAACATACAGTTTTCAAGTATTTAAACTATCATATTCATGTATATGTCGTGTGTAATGGCTTATGTTTGCAAAATCAAGATAAAATAGCTGTTTTCAGCTTGCAAAAACATACAAAATGCTGTTTTCAAGTATTTAAACTGTCATATCCATGTTTCTGTTGTGTACAAAAGCTAATGTTGGTGAAAGCAAGATAAAAATGCTGTTTTAAGCATGCAGAAGCATACAAAACACCGTTTTCAAGTATTTAAACTGTCATATTCTTGTATATGTCGTGTGTAATGGTTTATGTTTGCAAAATCAAGATAAAATAGCTGTTTTAAGCATGCAAAAGCATAGAAAACACCATTTTCAAGTATTTAAACTTTCATATCCATGTTTCTGTCGTGTATAATAGCTAATGTTGGTGAAAGCGAGATAAAAATGCAGTTTTAAGCATGCAAAAGCATACAAAACACCGTTTTCAAGTATTTAAATTCTCATATTTATGTATATGTCGTGTGTAATGGCTTATGTTAGCAAAATCAAATAAAATAGCTGTTTACAGCTTGCAAAAACATACAAAATGCTGTTTTCAAGTATTTAAACTGTCATATTCATGTTTCTGTTGTGTACAATAGCTAATGTTGGTGAAAGCAAGATAAAAATGCTGTTTTAGGCTTGCAAAACATACAAAACACCGTTTTCAAGTATTTAAACTGTCATATTCATGTATATGTCGTGTGTAATGGCTTATGTTTGCAAAAGCAAGATAAAATAGCTGTTTTAAGCTAGCAAAAACTTACAAAATGTTGTTTTCAAGTATTTAAACTGTCATATTCATGTTTCTGTAGTGTATTATAGCTAATGTTGGTAAAAGCAATATAAAAATGCTGTTTTAAGCATGCAAAAGCATACAAAACACCGTTTTCAAGTATTTAAACTGTCATATTTATGTTTCTGTCGTGTATAATAGCTAATGTTGGTGAAAGCGAGATAAAAATGCTGTTTTAAGCATGCAAAAGCATACAAAACACCGATTTCAAGTATATAAACTGTCATATTCATGTAAATGTCGTGTGAAATGGCTTATGTTTGCAAAATCAAGATAAAATAGCTGTTTTCAGCTTGCAAAAACATACAAAATGCTGCTTTCATGTATTTAAACTGTCATATTCATGTTTCTGTCGTATTAAAGCTAATGTTGGTAAAAGCAAGATAAAAATGCTGTTTTAAGCATGCAAAAGCATATAAAACACCATTTTCAAGTATTTAAACTGTCATATCAATGTTCCTTTCGTGTATAATAGCTAATGTTGGTGAAAGCAAAATAAAAATGCTGTTTTAAGCATGCAAAAGCTTGCAAAACACCGTTTTCAAGTATTTCAACTGTCGTATTCATGTATAGGTCGTGTGTAATGGCTTATGTTTGCAAAATCAAGATAAAATAGCTGTTTTAAGCATGCAAAAGCATACAAAACACCATTTTCAAGTATTTAAACTGTCATATTCATGTTTCTGTCGTGTATAATAGCTAATGTTGGTGAAAGCAAGATAAAAATGCTGTTTTAAGCATGCAAAAGCATACAAAACACCGTTTTCAAGTATTTAAACTATCATATTCATGTATATGTCGTGTGTAATGGCTTATGATTGCAAAATCAAGATAAAATAGCTGTTTTCAGCTTGCAAAAACATACAAAATGCTGTTTTCAAGTATTTAAACTGTCATATTCATGTTTCTGTTGTGTATAAAAGCTAATGTTGGTGAAAGTAAAATAAAAATGCTGTTTTAAGCATGCAAAAGCATACAAAACACCGCGTTCAAGTATTTAAACTGTCATATTCATGTTTCTGTCGTGTATGGCTTGTGTAAAAGTTAAAATAGCTGTTTTCAGCTTGCAAAAACATACAAAATGCTGTTTTCAAGTATTTAAACTGTCATATTTATGTTTCTGTCATGTATAATATCTAATGTTTTGTGAAAGCAAGATAAAAATGCTGTTTTAAGCTTGCAAAAGCATACAAAACATCGTTTTCAAGTATTTAAACTGTCATATTCATGTATATGTCGTGTGTAATGGCTTATGTTTGCAAATTCAAGATAAAATAGCTGTTTTCAGCTTGCAAAAACATAAAAAATGCTGTTTTCAAGTATTTAAACTGTCGTATTCATGTTTCTGTCGTGTATAATAGCTAATGTTGGTGAAAGCAAGAAAAAAATGTTGTTTTAAGCATGCAAAACCATACAAAACACCGTTATCAGGTATTTAAACTGTAATATTCATGTATATGTCGTGTGTAATGGCTTATGTTTGCAAAATCAAGATTAAAATGCTGCTTTCAGCTAGCAAAAACATTCAAAATGCTGTTTTCAAGTATTTAAACTGTCAAATTCATGTTTCTGTCGTGTATAATAGCTAATGTTGGTCAAAGCAAAATAAAAATGCTGTTTTAAGCATGCAAAAGCATACAAAACACCGTTTTCAAGTATTGAAACTGTCATATTCATGTTTCTGTCGTGTATAATAGCTAATGTTGGTGAAAGCAAGATAAAAATGCTGTTTTAAGCATGCAAAAGCATACAAAACACCGTTTTCAAGTATTTATACTGTCATATTCATGTAAATGTCGTGTGTAATGGCTTATGTTTGCAAAATCAAGATAAAATAGCTGTTTTCAGCTTGCAAAAATATACAAAATGCTGTTTTCAAGTATTTAAACTGTCATATTCATGTTTCTGTTGTGTATAATAGCTAATGTTGGTGAAAGTAAAATAAAAATGCTGTTTTAAGCATGCAGAAGCATACAAAACACCGTTTTCAAGTATTTAAACTGTCATATTCATGTATATGTCATGTGTAATGGCTTATGTTTGCAAAATCAAAATAAGATAGCTGTTTTCAGCTTGCAAAACATACAAAATGCTCTTTTCAAGTATTTAAACTGCCATATTCATGTTTCTGTCGTGTATACTAGCTAATGTTGGTGAAAGCAAGATAAAAATGCTGTTTTAAGCATGGAAACGCATATAAAACACCCTTTTCAAGTATTTAAACTGTCATATTCATGTATATGTCGTGTGTAATGGCTTATGTTTGCAAAATCAAAATAAAATAGCTGTTTTCAGCTACCAAAAACATACAAAATGCAGTTTTCAAGTATTTAAACTGTCATATTCATGTTTCTGTCGTGTATAATAGCTAATGTTGGTGAAAGCAAGATAAAAATGCATGTTTTAAGCATGCAAAAGCATACAAAACACCGTTTTAAAGTATATAAACTGTCATATTCATGTATATGTCGTGTGTAATGGCTTATGTTTGCAAAATCAAGATAAAATAGCTGTTTTCAGCAAATAAAAACATACAAAATGCCGTTTTCAAGTATTTAAACTGTCATATTCATGTTTCTGTAGTGTATAATAGCTAATGTTGGTGAAAGCAATATAAAAATGCTGTTTTAAGCATGCAAAAGCATACAAAACACCGTTTTCAAGTATTTAAACTGTCATATTCATGTTTATGTCGTGTATAATAGCTAATGTTGGAGAAAGCAAGATAAAAATGCTGTTTTAAGCATGCAAAAGCATACAAAACACCGCTTTCAAGTATTTAAACTGTCATATTAAAGTTTCTGTCGTGTATGGCTTGTGTAAAAGTTAAAATAGCTGTTTTCAGCTTGCAAAAACATACAAAATGCTGTTTTCAAGTATTTAAACTGTCATATTCATGTTTCTGTCATGTATAATATCTAATGTTTTGTGAAAGCAAGATAAAAATGCTGTTTTATGCTTGCAAAAGCATACAAAACACCGTTTTCAAGTATTTATACTGTCATGTTCATGTAAATGTCTTGTGTAATGGCTTATGTTTGAAAAATCAAGATAAAATAGCTGTTTTCAGCTTGCAAAAACATAAAAAATGCTGTTTTCAAGTATTTAAACTGTCGTATTCATGTTTCTGTCGTGTATAATAGCTAATGTTGGTGAAAGCAAGAAAAAAATGTTGTTTTAAGCATGCAAAAGCATACAAAACACCGTTATTAGGTATTTAAACTGTCATATTCAGGTATATGTCGTGTGTAATGGCTTATGTTTGAAAAATCAAGATAAAATAGCTGCTTTCAGCTTGCAAAAACATTCAAAATGCTGTTTTCAAGTATTTAAACTGTCATATTCATGTTTCTGTCGTGTATAATAGCTAATGTTGGTCAAAGCAAGATAAAAATGCTGTTTTAAGCATGCAAAAGCATACAAAACACCGTTTTCAAGTATTTAAACGGTCATATTCATGTTTCTGTCGTGTATAATAGCTAATGTTGGTGAAAGCAAGATAAAAATGCTGTTTTAAGCATGCAAAAGCATACAAAACACCGTTTTCAAGTATTTATACTGTCATATTCATGTAAATGTTGTGTGTAATGGCTTATGTTTGCAAAATCAAGATAAAATAGCTGTTTTCAGCTTGCAAAAACATACAAAATGCTGTTTTCAAGTATTTAAACTGTCATATTCATGTTTCTGTTGTGTATAATAGCTAATGTTGGTGAAAGTAAGATAAAAATGCTGTTTTAAGCATGCAGAAGCATACAAAACACCGTTTTCAAGTATTTAAACTGTCATATTCATGTATATGTCATGTGTAATGGCTTATGTTTGCAAAATCAAAATAAAATAGCTGTTTTCAGCTTGCAAAACATACAAAATGCTCTTTTCAAGTATTTAAACTGCCATATTCATGTTTCTGTCGTGTATACTAGCTAATGTTGGTGAAAGCAAGATAAAAATGCTGTTTTAAGCATGGAAACGCATACAAAACACCGTTTTCAAGTATTTAAACTGTCATATTCATGTATATGTCGTGTGTAATGGCTTATGTTTGCAAAATCAAAATAAAATAGCTGTTTTCAGCTACCAAAAACATACAAAATGCTTTTTTCAAGTATTTAAACTGATATATTCATGTTTCTGTCATGTATAATAGCTAATGTTGGTGAAAGCAAGATAAAAATGCTGTTTTAAGCATGCAAAAGCATACAAAACACCGTTTTCAAGTATTTAAACTGTCATATTCATGTATATGTCGTTTTTAATGGCTTATGTTTGCAAAATCAAGATAGAATAGCTGGTTTCAGCTTGCAAAAACATACAAAATGCTGCATTCAAGTATTTAAACTGTCATATTCATGTTTCTGTCGTGTATAATAGCTAATGTTGGTGAAAGCAAGATAAAAATGCTGTTTTAAGCATGCAAAAGCAAACAAAACACCGTTTTCAAGTATTTAAACTGTCATATTCATGTTTCTGTCGTGTATAATAGCTAATGTTGGTGAAAGCAAGATAAAAATGCTGTTTTAAGCATGCAAAAGCATACAAAACACCGTTTTCAAGTATTTAAACTGTCATATTCATGTATATGTCGTGTGTAATGGCTTATGTTTGCAAAATCAAGATAAAATAGCTGTTTTCAGCAAGCAAAAACATACAAAATGCTGTTTTCAAGTATTTAAACTGTCATATTCATGTTTCTGTCGTGTATAATAGCTAATGTTGGTGAAAGCAATATAAAAATGCTGTTTTAAGCATGCAAAAGCATACAAAACACCGTTTTCAAGTATTTAAACTGTCATATTCATGTTTATGTCGTGTATAATAGCTAATGTTGGAGAAAGCAAGATAAAAATGCTGTTTTAAACATGCAAAAGCATACAAAACACCGCTTTCAAGTATTTAAACTGTCATATTCATGTTTCTGTCGTGTATAATAGCTAATGTTGGTGAAAGCAAGATAAAAATGCTGTTTTTAGCATGCACAAGCCAACAAAACACCGTTTTCAAGTATTTAAACTGTCATATTCATGTTTCTGTCGTGTATAATAGCTAATGTTGGTGAAAGCAAGATTAAAATGCTGTTTTAATTATGCAGAAGCATACAAAACACCGTTTTCAAGTAGTTAAACTGTCATATTCATGTTTCTGTCGTGTATAATAGCTAATGTTGGTGAAAGCAAGATAAAAATGCTGTTTTAAGCATGCAAAAGCATACAAAACACCGTTTTCAAGTATTTAAACTATCATATTCATGTATATGTCGTGTGTAATGGCTTATGTTTGCAAAATGAAGATAAAACTGCTGTTTTCAGCTTGCAAAAACATACAAAATGCTGTTTTCAAGTATACACACTGTCATATTCATGTTTCTGTCGGGTATAATAGCTAATGTTGGTGAAAGCAAAATAAAAATGCTGTTTTAAGCTTGCAAAAGCATACAAAACACCGTTTTCAAGTATTTAAACTGTCATATTCATGTTTCTGTCGTGTATGATGGCTAATGTTGGTGAAAGCAAGATAAAAATGCTGTTTTAAGCATGCAAAAGCATACAAAACACCGTTTTTAAATATTTAAACTGACATATTCATGTATATGTCGTGTGTAATGGCTTATGTTTGCAAAATCAAGATAAAATAGCTGTTTTCAGCTTGCAAAAACATACAAAATGCTGTTTTCAAGTATTTAAACTGTCATATTCATGTTTCTGTTGTGTACAAAAGCTAATGTTGGTGAAAGCAAGATAAAAATGCTGTTTTAAGCATGCAGAAGCATACAAAACACCGTTTTCAAGTATTTAAACTGTCATATTCTTGTATATGTCGTGTGTAATGGTTTATGTTTGCAAAATCAAGATAAAATAGTTGTTTTAAGCATGCAAAAGCATAGAAAACACCATTTTCAAGTATTTAAACTTTCATATCCATGTTTCTGTCGTGTATAATAGCTAATGTTGGTGAAAGCGAGATAAAAATGCAGTTTTAAGCATGCAAAAGCATACAAAACACCGTTTTCAAGTATTTAAATTCTCATATTTATGTATATGTCGTGTGTAATGGCTTATGTTAGCAAAATCAAATAAAATAGCTGTTTACAGCTTGCAAAAACATACAAAATGCTGTTTTCAAGTATTTAAACTGTCATATTCATGTTTCTGTTGTGTACAATAGCTAATGTTGGTGAAAGCAAGATAAAAATGCTGTTTTAGGCTTGCAAAACATACAAAACACCGTTTTCAAGTATTTAAACTGTCATATTTATGTATATGCCGTGTGTAATGGCTTATGTTTGCAAAAGCAAGATAAAATAGCTGTTTTAAGCTAGCAAAAACTTACAAAATGTTGTTTTCAAGTATTTAAACTGTCATATTCATGTTTCTGTAGTGTATTATAGCTAATGTTGGTAAAAGCAATATAAAAATGCTGTTTTAAGCATGCAAAAGCATACAAAACACCGTTTTCAAGTATTTAAACTGTCATATTTATGTTTCTGTCGTGTATAATAGCTAATGTTGGTGAAAGCGAGATAAAAATGCTGTTTTAAGCATGCAAAAGCATACAAAACACCGATTTCAAGTATATAAACTGTCATATTCATGTAAATGTCGTGTGAAATGGCTTATGTTTGCAAAATCAAGATTAAATAGCTGTTTTCAGCTTGCAAAAACATACAAAATGCTGCTTTCATGTATTTAAACTGTCATATTCATGTTTCTGTCGTATTATAGCTAATGTTGGTAAAAGCAAGATAAAAATGCTGTTTTAAGCATGCAAAAGCATACAAAACACCATTTTCAAGTATTTAAACTGTCATATCAATGTTCCTTTCGTGTATAATAGCTAATGTTGGTGAAAGCAAAATAAAAATGCTGTTTTAAGCATGCAAAAGCATACAAAACACCGTTTTCAAGTATTTCAACTGTCGTATTCATGTATAGGTCGTGTGTAATGGCTTATGTTTGCAAAATCAAGATAAAATAGCTGTTTTAAGCATGCAAAAGCATACAAAACACCATTTTCAAGTATTTAAACTGTCATATTCATGTTTCTGTCGTGTATAATAGCTAATTTTGGTGAAAGCAAGATAAAAATGCTGTTTTAAGCATGCAAAAGCATACAAAACACCGTTTTCAAGTATTTAAACTATCATATTCATGTATATGTCGTGTGTAATGGCTTATGTTTGCAAAATGAAGATAAAATTGCTGTTTTCAGCTTGCAAAAACATACAAAATGCTGTTTTCAAGTATACACACTGTCATATTTATGTTTCTGTCGGGTATAATAGCTAATGTTGGTGAAAGCAAAATAAAAATGCTGTTTTAAGCTTGCAAAAGCATACAAAACACCGTTTTCAAGTATTTAAACTGTCATATTCATGTTTCTGTCGTGTATGATGGCTAATGTTGATGAAAGCAAGATAAAAATGCTGTTTTAAGCATGCAAAAGCATACAAAACACCGTTTTTAAATATTTAAACTGACATATTCATGTATATGTCGTGTGTAATGGCTTATGATTGCAAAATCAAGATAAAATAGCTGTTTTCAACTTGCAAAAACATACAAAATGCTGTTTTCAAGTATTTGAACTGTCATATTCACGTTTCTGTCGTGTGTAATAGCTAATGTTGGTGAAAGCAAGATAAAAATGCGGTTTTAGGCATGCAAAAGCATACAAAACACCGTTTTCATGTATTTAAACTGTCATATTCATGTATATGTCGTGTGTAATGGCTAATGTTGGTGAAAGCAAGATAAAAATATTGTTTTAAGCATGCAAAAGCATACAACATACAGTTTTCAAGTATTTAAACTATCATATTCATGTATATGTCGTGTGTAATGGCTTATGTTTGCAAAATCAAGATAAAATAGCTGTTTTCAGCTTGCAAAAACATACAAAATGCTGTTTTCAAGTATTTAAACTGTCATATTCATGTTTCTGTTGTGTATAATAGCTAATGTTGGTGAAAGTAAGATAAAAATGCTGTTTTAAGCATGCAGAAGCATACAAAACACCGTTTTCAAGTATTTAAACTGTCATATTCTTGTATATGTCGTGTGTAATGGTTTATGTTTGCAAAATCAAGATAAAATAGCTGTTTTAAGCATGCAAAAGCATAGAAAACACCATTTTCAAGTATTTAAACTTTCATATCCATGTTTCTGTAGTGTATAATAGCTAATGTTGGTGAAAGCGAGATAAAAATGCAGTTTTAAGCATGCAAAAGCATACAAAACACCGTTTTCAAGTATTTAAATTCTCATATTTATGTATATGTCGTGTGTAATGGCTTATGTTAGCAAAATCAAATAAAATAGCTGTTTACAGCTTGCAAAAACATACAAAATGCTGTTTTCAAGTATTTAAACTGTCATATTCATGTTTCTGTTGTGTACAATAGCTAATGTTGGTGAAAGCAAGATAAAAATGCTGTTTTAGGCTTGCAAAACATACAAAACACCGTTTTCAAGTATTTAAACTGTCATATTCATGTATATGTCGTGTGTAATGGCTTATGTTTGCAAAAGCAAGATAAAATAGCTGTTTTAAGCTAGCAAAAACTTACAAAATGTTGTTTTCAAGTATTTAAACTGTCATATTCATGTTTCTGTAGTGTATTATAGCTAATGTTGGTAAAAGCAATATAAAAATGCTGTTTTAAGCATGCAAAAGCATACAAAACACCGTTTTCAAGTATTTAAACTGTCATATTTATGTTTCTGTCGTGTATAATAGCTAATGTTGGTGAAAGCGAGATAAAAATGCTGTTTTAAGCATGCAAAAGCATACAAAACACCGATTTCAAGTATATAAACTGTCATATTCATGTAAATGTCGTGTGAAATGGCTTATGTTTGCAAAATCAAGATAAAATAGCTGTTTTCAGCTTGCAAAAACTTACAAAATGCTGCTTTCATGTATTTAAACTGTCATATTCATGTTTCTGTCGTGTATTATAGCTAATGTTGGTAAAAGCAAGATAAAAATGCTGTTTTAAGCATGCAAAAGCATACAAAACACCATTTTCAAGTATTTAAACTGTCATATCAATGTTCCTTTCGTGTATAATAGCTAATGTTGGTGAAAGCAAAATAAAAATGCTGTTTTAAGCATGCAAAAGCATACAAAACACCGTTTTCAAGTATTTCAACTGTCGTATTCATGTATAGGTCGTGTGTAATGGCTTATGTTTGCAAAATCAAGATAAAATAGCTGTTTTAAGCATGCAAAAGCATACAAAACACCATTTTTAAGTATTTAAACTGTCATATCCATGTCTCTGTCGTGTATAATAGCAAGTGTTGGTGAAAGCAAGATAAAAATGCTGTTTTAAGCATGCAAAAGCTTACAAAACACCGTTTTCAAGTATTTAAACTGTCATATTTATGTATATGTCGTATGTAATTGCTTATGTTTGCAAAATCAAATAAAATAGCTGTTTACAGCTTGCAAAAACATACAAAATGCTGTTTTCAAGTATTTAAACTGTCATATTCATGTTTCTGTCGTGTATAATAGCTAATGTTGGTAAAAGCAAGATAAAAATGCTGTTTTAAGCATGCAAAAGCATACAAAACACCGTTTTCAAGTATTTAAACTGTCATATTCATGTATATGTCGTGTGTAATGGCTAATGTTTGCAAAATCAAGATAAAATAGCTGTTTTCAGCTTGCAAAAACATACAAAATGCTGTTTTCAAATATTTAAACTATCATATTCATGTTTCTGTCGTGTATAATAGCTAATGTTGGTGAAAGCAAGATAAAAATGCTGTTTTAGGCTTGCAAAACATACAAAACACCGTTTTCAAGTATTTAAACTGTCATATTCATGTATATGTCGTGTGTAATGGCTTATGTTTGCAAAAGCAAGATAAAATAGCTGTTTTAAGCTAGCAAAAACTTACAAATGTTGTTTTCAAGTATTTAAACTGTCATATTCATGTTTCTGTAGTGTATTATAGCTAATGTTGGTAAAAGCAATATAAAAATGCTGTTTTAAGCATGCAAAAGCATACAAAACACCGTTTTCAAGTATTTAAACTGTCATATTTATGTTTCTGTCGTGTATAATAGCTAATGTTGGTGAAAGCGAGATAAAAATGCTGTTTTAAGCATGCAAAAGCATACAAAACACCGATTTCAAGTATATAAACTGTCATATTCATGTAAATGTCGTGTGAAATGGCTTATGTTTGCAAAATCAAGATAAAATAGCTGTTTTCAGCTTGCAAAAACATACAAAATGCTGCTTTCATGTATTTAAACTGTCATATTCATGTTTCTGTCGTGTATTATAGCTAATGTTGGTAAAAGCAAGATAAAAATGCTGTTTTAAGCATGCAAAAGCATACAAAACACCATTTTCAAGTATTTAAACTGTCATATCAATGTTCCTTTCGTGTATAATAGCTAATGTTGGTGAAAGCAAAATAAAAATGCTGTTTTAAGCATGCAAAAGCATACAAAACACCGTTTTCAAGTATTTCAACTGTCGTATTCATGTATAGGTCGTGTGTAATGGCTTATGTTTGCAAAATCAAGATAAAATAGCTGTTTTAAGCATGCAAAAGCATACAAAACACCATTTTCAAGTATTTAAACTGTCATATTCATGTTTCTGTCGTGTATAATAGCTAATGTTGGTGAAAGCAAGATAAAAATGCTGTTTTAAGCATGCAAAAGCATACAAAACACCGTTTTCAAGTATTTAAACTATCATATTCATGTATATGTCGTGTGTAATGGCTTATGTTTGCAAAATGAAGATAAAATTGCTGTTTTCAGCTTGCAAAAACATACAAAATGCTGTTTTCAAGTATACACACTGTCATATTCATGTTTCTGTCGGGTATAATAGCTAATGTTGGTGAAAGCAAAATAAAAATGCTGTTTTAAGCTTGCAAAAGCATACAAAACACCGTTTTCAAGTATTTAAACTGTCATATTCATGTTTCTGTCGTGTATGATGGCTAATGTTGATGAAAGCAAGATAAAAATGCTGTTTTAAGCATGCAAAAGCATACAAAACACCGTTTTTAAATATTTAAACTGACATATTCATGTATATGTCGTGTGTAATGGCTTATGATTGCAAAATCAAGATAAAATAGCTGTTTTCAACTTGCAAAAACATACAAAATGCTGTTTTCAAGTATTTAAACTGTCATATTCACGTTTCTGTCGTGTGTTATAGCTAATGTTGGTGAAAGCAAGATAAAAATGCGGTTTTAGGCATGCAAAAGCATACAAAACACCGTTTTCATGTATTTAAACTGTCATATTCATGTATATGTCGTGTGTAATGGCTAATGTTGGTGAAAGCAAGATAAAAATATTGTTTTAAGCATGCAAAAGCATACAACATACAGTTTTCAAGTATTTAAACTATCATATTCATGTATATGTCGTGTGTAATGGCTTATGTTTGCAAAATCAAGATAAAATAGCTGTTTTCAGCTTGCAAAAACATACAAAATGCTGCTTTCAAGTATTTAAACTGTCATATTCATGTTTCTGTTGTGTATAATAGCTAATGTTGGTGAAAGTAAGATAAAAATGCTGTTTTAAGCATGCAGAAGCATACAAAACACCGTTTTCAAGTATTTAAACTGTCATATTCTTGTATATGTCGTGTGTAATGGTTTATGTTTGCAAAATCAAGATAAAATAGCTGTTTTAAGCATGCAAAAGCATAGAAAACACCATTTTCAAGTATTTAAACTTTCATATCCATGTTTCTGTCGTGTATAATAGCTAATGTTGGTGAAAGCGAGATAAAAATGCAGTTTTAAGCATGCAAAAGCATACAAAACACCGTTTTCAAGTATTTAAATTCTCATATTTATGTATATGTCGTGTGTAATGGCTTATGTTAGCAAAATCAAATAAAATAGCTGTTTACAGCTTGCAAAAACATACAAAATGCTGTTTTCAAGTATTTAAACTGTCATATTCATGTTTCTGTTGTGTACAATAGCTAATGTTGGTGAAAGCAAGATAAAAATGCTGTTTTAGGCTTGCAAAACATACAAAACACCGTTTTCAAGTATTTAAACTGTCATATTCATGTATATGTCGTGTGTAATGGCTTATGTTTGCAAAAGCAAGATAAAATAGCTGTTTTAAGCTAGCAAAAACTTACAAAATGTTGTTTTCAAGTATTTAAACTGTCATATTCATGTTTCTGTAGTGTATTATAGCTAATGTTGGTAAAAGCAAGATAAAAATGCTGTTTTAAGCATGCAAAAGCATACAAAACACCATTTCAAGTATTTAAACTGTCATATCAATGTTCCTTTCGTGTATAATAGCTAACGTTGGTGAATGCAAAATAAAAATGCTGTTTTAAGCATGCAAAAGCATACAAAACACCGTTTTCAAGTATTTCAACTGTCGTATTCATGTATAGGTCGTGTGTAATGGCTTATGTTTGCAAAATCAAGATAAAATAGCTGTTTTAAGCCTGCAAAAGCATACAAAACACCATTTTCAAGTATTTAAACTGTCATATCCATGTCTCTGTCGTGTATAATAGCAAGTGTTGGTGAAAGCAAGATAAAAATGCTGTTTTAAGCATGCAAAAGCTTACAAAACACCGTTTTTAAGTATTTAAACTGTCATATTTATGTATATGTCGTATGTAATTGCTTATGTTTGCAAAATCAAATAAAATAGCTGTTTACAGCTTGCAAAAACATACAAAATGCTGTTTTCAAGTATTTAAACTGTCATATTCATGTTTCTGTCGTGTATAATAGCTAATGTTGGTAAAAGCAAGATAAAAATGCTGTTTTAAGCATGCAAAAGCATACAAAACACCGTTTTCAAGTATTTAAACTGTCATATTCATGTATATGTCGTGTGTAATGGCTAATGTTTGCAAAATCAAGATAAAATAGCTGTTTTCAGCTTGCAAAAACATACAAAATGCTGTTTTCAAATATTTAAACTATCATATTCATGTTTCTGTCGTGTATAATAGCTAATGTTGGTGAAAGCAAGATAAAAATGCTGTTTTAAGCATGCAGAAGCATACAAAACATCGTTTTCAAGTATTTAAACTGTCATATTCATGTATATGTCGTGTGTAATGGCTTATGTTTGCAAAATAGAGTTAAAATAGCTGTTTTTCAGCTTGCAAAAACATACAAAATGCTGTTTTCAAGTATTTAAACTGTCATATTCATGTTTCTGTCGTGTATAATAACTAATGTTGGTGAAAGCAAGATAAAAATACTGTTTTAAGCATGCAAAAGCATACAAAACACCGTTTTCAAGTATTTAAACTGTCATATACATGTTTCTGTCGTGTATAATAGCTAATTTTGGTGAAAGCAAGATAAAAATGCTGTTTTAATCATGCAAAAGCATACAAAACACCGTTTTCAAGTATTTAAACTGTCATATTCTTGTATATGTCGTGTGTAATGGCTTATGTTTGCAAAATCAATATAAAATAGCTGTTTTAAGCATGCATAAGCATACAAAACACCATTTTCAAGTATTTAAACTATCATATCTATGTTTCTGTCGTGTATAATAGCTAATGTTGGTGAAAGCAAGATAAAAATTCTGTTTTAAGCATGCATGCATACAAAACACCGTTTTCAAGTATTTAAACTGTCATATTTATGTATATGTCGTGTGTAATGGCTTATGTTTGCAAAATCAAGATAAAATAGCTGTTTTCAGCTTGCAAAAACATACAAAATGATGTTTTTTTAAGTATTTAAACTGTCATATTTTTGTTTCTGTTGTGTATAATAGCTAATGTTGGTGAAAGCAAGATAAAAATGCTGTTCTAAGCATGCAAAAGCATACAAAATTCTGTTTTCAAGTATTTAAACTGTCATATTCATGTTTCTGTCGTGTATAATAGCTAATGTTGGGAAAAGCTAGATAAAAATGCTGGTTAAAGCATGCAAAAGCATACAAAACACCGTTTTCAAGTATTTAAACTGTCATATTCATGTATATGTCGTGTGTAATGGCTTATGTTTGCAAAATCAAGATAAAATAGCTGTTTTCAGCTTGCAAAAACATACAAAATGATGTTTTTTTAAGTATTTAAACTGTCATATTCATGTTTCTGTTGTGTATAATAGCTAATGATGGTGAAAGCAAGATAAAAATGCTGTTCTAAGCATGCAAAAGCATACAAAACACCGTTTTCAAGTATTTAAACTGTCATATTTATGTTTCTGTCGTGTATAATAGCTAATGTTGGTGAAAGCAAGATAAAAATGCTGTTTTAAGCATGCAAAAGCGTACAAAACACCGTTTTCAAGTATTTAAACTGTCATATTCATGTTTCTGTCGTGTATAATAGCAAATATTGGTGAAAGCAAGATAAAAATGCTGTTTTAAGCATGCAAAAGCATACAAAACACCGTTTTCAAGTATTTAAACTGTCATATTAATGTATATGTCGTGTGTAATAGCTTATGTTTGCAAAATCAAGATAAAATAGCTGTTTTCAGCTTGCAAAAACATACAAAATGCTGCTTTCAAGTATTTAAACTGTCATATTCATGTTTCTGTCGTGTATAATAGCTAATGTTGGTGAAAGCAAGATAAAAATGCTGTTTTAAGCATGCAAAAGCATACTAAACACCATTTTCAAGTATTTAAACTGTCATATCCATGTTTCTGTCGTGTATAATAGCTAATGTTGGTAAAAGCTAGATAAAAATGCTGTTTTAAGCATGCAAAAGCATACAAAACACCGTTTTCAAGTATTTAAACTGTCATATTCTTGTATATGTCGTGTGTAATGGTTTATGTTTGCAAAATCAAGATAAAATAGCTGTTTTAAGCATGCAAAAGCATAGAAAACACCATTTTCAAGTATTTAAACTTTCATATCCATGTTTCTGTCGTGTATAATAGCTAATGTTGGTAAAAGCGAGATAAAAATGCAGTTTTAAGCATGCAAAAGCATACAAAACACCGTTTTCAAGTATTTAAATTGTCATATTTATGTATATGTCGTGTGTAATGGCTTATGTTTGCAAAATCAAATAAAATAGCTTTTTACAGCCTGCAAAAACATACAAAATGCTGTTTTCAATTATTTAAACTGTCATATTCATGTTTCTGTTGTGTACAATAGCTAATGTTGGTGAAAGCAAGATAAAAATGCTGTTTTAGGCTTGCAAAACATACAAAACACCGTTTTCAAGTATTTAAACTGTCATATTCATGTATATGTCGTGTGTAATGGCTTATGTTTGCAAAAGCAAGATAAAATAGCTGTTTTAAGCTAGCAAAAACTTACAAAATGTTGTTTTCAAGTATTTAAACTGTCATATTCATGTTTCTGTAGTGTATTATAGCTAATGTTGGTAAAAGCAATATAAAAATGTTGTTTTAAGCATGCAAAAGCATACAAAACACCGTTTTCATGTATTTAAACTGTCATATTCATGTTTCTGTCGTGTATAATAGCTAATGTTGGTGAAAGCTAGACAAAAATGCTGTTTTAAGCATGCAAAAGCCTACAAAACACCGTTTTCAAGTATTTAAACTGTCATATTCATGTTTCTGTTGTGTACAATAGCTAATGTTGGTGAAAGCAAGATAAAAATGCTGTTTTAGGCTTGCAAAACATACAAAACATCGTTTTCAAGTATTTAAACTGTCACATTCATGTATATGTCGTGTGTAATGGCTTATGTTTGCAAAAGCAAGATAAAATAGCTGTTTTCAGCTTGCAAAAACATACAAAATGCTGCTTTCATGTATTTAAACTGTCATATTCATGTTTCTGTCGTGTATTATAGCTAATGTTGGTAAAAGCAAGATAAAAATGCTGTTTTAAGCATGCAAAAGCATACAAAACACCATTTTCAAGTATTTAAACTGTCATATCAATGTTCCTTTCGTGTATAATAGCTAATGTTGGTGAAAGCAAAATAAAAATGCTGTTTTAAGCATGCAAAAGCATACAAAACACCGTTTTCAAGTATTTCAACTGTCGTATTCATGTATAGGTCGTGTGTAATGGCTTATGTTTGCAAAATCAAGATAAAATAGCTGTTTTAAGCATGCAAAAGCATACAAAACACCATTTTCAAGTATTTAAACTGTCATATTCATGTTTCTGTCGTGTATAATAGCTAATGTTGGTGAAAGCAAGATAAAAATGCTGTTTTAAGCATGCAAAAGCATACAAAACACCGTTTTCAAGTATTTAAACTATCATATTCATGTATATGTCGTGTGTAATGGCTTATGTTTGCAAAATGAAGATAAAATTGCTGTTTTCAGCTTGCAAAAACATACAAAATGCTGTTTTCAAGTATACACACTGTCATATTCATGTTTCTGTCGGGTATAATAGCTAATGTTGGTGAAAGCAAAATAAAAATGCTGTTTTAAGCTTGCAAAAGCATACAAAACACCGTTTTCAAGTATTTAAACTGTCATATTCATGTTTCTGTCGTGTATGATGGCTAATGTTGATGAAAGCAAGATAAAAATGCTGTTTTAAGCATGCAAAAGCATACAAAACACCGTTTTTAAATATTTAAACTGACATATTCATGTATATGTCGTGTGTAATGGCTTATGATTGCAAAATCAAGATAAAATAGCTGTTTTCAACTTGCAAAAACATACAAAATGCTGTTTTCAAGTATTTAAACTGTCATATTCACGTTTCTGTCGTGTGTTATAGCTAATGTTGGTGAAAGCAAGATAAAAATGCGGTTTTAGGCATGCAAAAGCATACAAAACACCGTTTTCATGTATTTAAACTGTCATATTCATGTATATGTCGTGTGTAATGGCTAATGTTGGTGAAAGCAAGATAAAAATATTGTTTTAAGCATGCAAAAGCATACAACATACAGTTTTCAAGTATTTAAACTATCATATTCATGTATATGTCGTGTGTAATGGCTTATGTTTGCAAAATCAAGATAAAATAGCTGTTTTCAGCTTGCAAAAACATACAAAATGCTGCTTTCAAGTATTTAAACTGTCATATTCATGTTTCTGTTGTGTATAATAGCTAATGTTGGTGAAAGTAAGATAAAAATGCTGTTTTAAGCATGCAGAAGCATACAAAACACCGTTTTCAAGTATTTAAACTGTCATATTCTTGTATATGTCGTGTGTAATGGTTTATGTTTGCAAAATCAAGATAAAATAGCTGTTTTAAGCATGCAAAAGCATAGAAAACACCATTTTCAAGTATTTAAACTTTCATATCCATGTTTCTGTCGTGTATAATAGCTAATGTTGGTGAAAGCGAGATAAAAATGCAGTTTTAAGCATGCAAAAGCATACAAAACACCGTTTTCAAGTATTTAAATTCTCATATTTATGTATATGTCGTGTGTAATGGCTTATGTTAGCAAAATCAAATAAAATAGCTGTTTACAGCTTGCAAAAACATACAAAATGCTGTTTTCAAGTATTTAAACTGTCATATTCATGTTTCTGTTGTGTACAATAGCTAATGTTGGTGAAAGCAAGATAAAAATGCTGTTTTAGGCTTGCAAAACATACAAAACACCGTTTTCAAGTATTTAAACTGTCATATTCATGTATATGTCGTGTGTAATGGCTTATGTTTGCAAAAGCAAGATAAAATAGCTGTTTTAAGCTAGCAAAAACTTACAAAATGTTGTTTTCAAGTATTTAAACTGTCATATTCATGTTTCTGTAGTGTATTATAGCTAATGTTGGTAAAAGCAAGATAAAAATGCTGTTTTAAGCATGCAAAAGCATACAAAACACCATTTCAAGTATTTAAACTGTCATATCAATGTTCCTTTCGTGTATAATAGCTAACGTTGGTGAATGCAAAATAAAAATGCTGTTTTAAGCATGCAAAAGCATACAAAACACCGTTTTCAAGTATTTCAACTGTCGTATTCATGTATAGGTCGTGTGTAATGGCTTATGTTTGCAAAATCAAGATAAAATAGCTGTTTTAAGCCTGCAAAAGCATACAAAACACCATTTTCAAGTATTTAAACTGTCATATCCATGTCTCTGTCGTGTATAATAGCAAGTGTTGGTGAAAGCAAGATAAAAATGCTGTTTTAAGCATGCAAAAGCTTACAAAACACCGTTTTTAAGTATTTAAACTGTCATATTTATGTATATGTCGTATGTAATTGCTTATGTTTGCAAAATCAAATAAAATAGCTGTTTACAGCTTGCAAAAACATACAAAATGCTGTTTTCAAGTATTTAAACTGTCATATTCATGTTTCTGTCGTGTATAATAGCTAATGTTGGTAAAAGCAAGATAAAAATGCTGTTTTAAGCATGCAAAAGCATACAAAACACCGTTTTCAAGTATTTAAACTGTCATATTCATGTATATGTCGTGTGTAATGGCTAATGTTTGCAAAATCAAGATAAAATAGCTGTTTTCAGCTTGCAAAAACATACAAAATGCTGTTTTCAAATATTTAAACTATCATATTCATGTTTCTGTCGTGTATAATAGCTAATGTTGGTGAAAGCAAGATAAAAATGCTGTTTTAAGCATGCAGAAGCATACAAAACATCGTTTTCAAGTATTTAAACTGTCATATTCATGTATATGTCGTGTGTAATGGCTTATGTTTGCAAAATAGAGTTAAAATAGCTGTTTTCAGCTTGCAAAAACATACAAAATGCTGTTTTCAAGTATTTAAACTGTCATATTCATGTTTCTGTCGTGTATAATAACTAATGTTGGTGAAAGCAAGATAAAAATACTGTTTTAAGCATGCAAAAGCATACAAAACACCGTTTTCAAGTATTTAAACTGTCATATACATGTTTCTGTCGTGTATAATAGCTAATTTTGGTGAAAGCAAGATAAAAATGCTGTTTTAATCATGCAAAAGCATACAAAACACCGTTTTCAAGTATTTAAACTGTCATATTCTTGTATATGTCGTGTGTAATGGCTTATGTTTGCAAAATCAATATAAAATAGCTGTTTTAAGCATGCATAAGCATACAAAACACCATTTTCAAGTATTTAAACTATCATATCTATGTTTCTGTCGTGTATAATAGCTAATGTTGGTGAAAGCAAGATAAAAATTCTGTTTTAAGCATGCATGCATACAAAACACCGTTTTCAAGTATTTAAACTGTCATATTTATGTATATGTCGTGTGTAATGGCTTATGTTTGCAAAATCAAGATAAAATAGCTGTTTTCAGCTTGCAAAAACATACAAAATGATGTTTTTTTAAGTATTTAAACTGTCATATTTTTGTTTCTGTTGTGTATAATAGCTAATGTTGGTGAAAGCAAGATAAAAATGCTGTTCTAAGCATGCAAAAGCATACAAAATTCTGTTTTCAAGTATTTAAACTGTCATATTCATGTTTCTGTCGTGTATAATAGCTAATGTTGGGAAAAGCTAGATAAAAATGCTGGTTAAAGCATGCAAAAGCATACAAAACACCGTTTTCAAGTATTTAAACTGTCATATTCATGTATATGTCGTGTGTAATGGCTTATGTTTGCAAAATCAAGATAAAATAGCTGTTTTCAGCTTGCAAAAACATACAAAATGATGTTTTTTTAAGTATTTAAACTGTCATATTCATGTTTCTGTTGTGTATAATAGCTAATGATGGTGAAAGCAAGATAAAAATGCTGTTCTAAGCATGCAAAAGCATACAAAACACCGTTTTCAAGTATTTAAACTGTCATATTTATGTTTCTGTCGTGTATAATAGCTAATGTTGGTGAAAGCAAGATAAAAATGCTGTTTTAAGCATGCAAAAGCGTACAAAACACCGTTTTCAAGTATTTAAACTGTCATATTCATGTTTCTGTCGTGTATAATAGCAAATATTGGTGAAAGCAAGATAAAAATGCTGTTTTAAGCATGCAAAAGCATACAAAACACCGTTTTCAAGTATTTAAACTGTCATATTAATGTATATGTCGTGTGTAATAGCTTATGTTTGCAAAATCAAGATAAAATAGCTGTTTTCAGCTTGCAAAAACATACAAAATGCTGCTTTCAAGTATTTAAACTGTCATATTCATGTTTCTGTCGTGTATAATAGCTAATGTTGGTGAAAGCAAGATAAAAATGCTGTTTTAAGCATGCAAAAGCATACTAAACACCATTTTCAAGTATTTAAACTGTCATATCCATGTTTCTGTCGTGTATAATAGCTAATGTTGGTAAAAGCTAGATAAAAATGCTGTTTTAAGCATGCAAAAGCATACAAAACACCGTTTTCAAGTATTTAAACTGTCATATTCTTGTATATGTCGTGTGTAATGGTTTATGTTTGCAAAATCAAGATAAAATAGCTGTTTTAAGCATGCAAAAGCATAGAAAACACCATTTTCAAGTATTTAAACTTTCATATCCATGTTTCTGTCGTGTATAATAGCTAATGTTGGTAAAAGCGAGATAAAAATGCAGTTTTAAGCATGCAAAAGCATACAAAACACCGTTTTCAAGTATTTAAATTGTCATATTTATGTATATGTCGTGTGTAATGGCTTATGTTTGCAAAATCAAATAAAATAGCTTTTTACAGCCTGCAAAAACATACAAAATGCTGTTTTCAATTATTTAAACTGTCATATTCATGTTTCTGTTGTGTACAATAGCTAATGTTGGTGAAAGCAAGATAAAAATGCTGTTTTAGGCTTGCAAAACATACAAAACACCGTTTTCAAGTATTTAAACTGTCATATTCATGTATATGTCGTGTGTAATGGCTTATGTTTGCAAAAGCAAGATAAAATAGCTGTTTTAAGCTAGCAAAAACTTACAAAATGTTGTTTTCAAGTATTTAAACTGTCATATTCATGTTTCTGTAGTGTATTATAGCTAATGTTGGTAAAAGCAATATAAAAATGTTGTTTTAAGCATGCAAAAGCATACAAAACACCGTTTTCATGTATTTAAACTGTCATATTCATGTTTCTGTCGTGTATAATAGCTAATGTTGGTGAAAGCTAGACAAAAATGCTGTTTTAAGCATGCAAAAGCCTACAAAACACCGTTTTCAAGTATTTAAACTGTCATATTCATGTTTCTGTTGTGTACAATAGCTAATGTTGGTGAAAGCAAGATAAAAATGCTGTTTTAGGCTTGCAAAACATACAAAACATCGTTTTCAAGTATTTAAACTGTCACATTCATGTATATGTCGTGTGTAATGGCTTATGTTTGCAAAAGCAAGATAAAATAGCTGTTTTAAGCTAGCAAAAACTTACAAAATGTTGTTTTCAAGTATTTAAACTGTCATATTCATGTTTCTGTAGTGTATTATAGCTAATGTTGGTAAAAGCAATATAAAAATGCTGTATTAAGCATGCATGCATACAAAACACCGTTTTTAAGTATTTAAACTGTCATATTTATGTATATGTCGTGTGTAATGGCTTATGTTTGCAAAATCAAATAAAATAGCTGTTTACAGCTTGCAAAAACATACAAAATTCTGTTTTCAAGTATTTAAACTGTCATATTCAAGTTTCTGTCGTGTATAATAGCTAATGTTGGGAAAAGCTAGATAAAAATGCTGGTTTAAGCATGCAAATGCATACAAAACACCGTTTTCAAGTATTTAAACTGTCATATCCATGTTTCTGTCGTGTATAATAGCTAATGTTGGTAAAAGCTAGATAAAAATGCTGTTTTAAGCATGCAAAAGCATACAAAACACCGTTTTCAAGTATTTAAACTGTCATATTCTTGTATATGTCGTGTGTAATGGTTTATGTTTGCAAAATCAAGATAAAATAGCTGTTTTAAGCATGCAAAAGCATAGAAAACACCATTTTCAAGTATTTAAACTTTCATATCCATGTTTCTGTCGTGTATAATAGCTAATGTTGGTAAAAGCGAGATAAAAATGCAGTTTTAAGCATGCAAAAGCATACAAAACACCGTTTTCAAGTATTTAAATTGTCATATTTATGTATATGTCGTGTGTTATGGCTTATGTTTGCAAAATCAAATAAAATAGCTGTTTACAGCCTGCAAAAACATACATAATGCTGTTTTCAAGTATTTAAACTGTCATATTCATGTTTCTGTTGTGTACAATAGCTAATGTTGGTGAAAGCAAGATAAAAATGCTGTTTTAGGCTTGCAAAACATACAAAACACCGTTTTCAAGTATTTAAACTGTCATATTCATGTATATGTCGTGTGTAATGGCTTATGTTTGCAAAAGCAAGATAAAATAGCTGTTTTAAGCTAGCAAAAACTTACAAAATGTTGTTTTCAAGTATTTAAACTGTCATATTCATGTTTCTGTAGTGTATTATAGCTAATGTTGGTAAAAGCAATATAAAAATGTTGTTTTAAGCATGCAAAAGCATACAAAACACCGTTTTCATGTATTTAAACTGTCATATTCATGTTTCTGTCGTGTATAATAGCTAATGTTGGTGAAAGCTAGACAAAAATGCTGTTTTAAGCATGCAAAAGCCTACAAAACACCGTTTTCAAGTATTTAAACTGTCATATTCATGTTTCTGTTGTGTACAATAGCTAATGTTGGTGAAAGCAAGATAAAAATGCTGTTTTAGGCTTGCAAAACATACAAAACACCGTTTTCAAGTATTTAAACTGTCACATTCATGTATATGTCGTGTGTAATGGCTTATGTTTGCAAAAGCAAGATAAAATAGCTGTTTTAAGCTAGCAAAAACTTGCAAAATGTTGTTTTCAAGTATTTAAACTGTCATATTCATGTTTCTGTAGTGTATTATAGCTAATGTTGGTTAAAGCAATATAAAAATGCTGTATTAAGCATGCAAAAGCATACAAAACACCGTTTTTAAGTATTTAAACTGTCATATTCATGTATATGTCGTGTGTAATGGCTAAGGTTTGCAAAATCAAGATAATGTATCTGTTTTCAGCTTGCAAAAACATACAAAATTCTGTTTTCAGTATTTAAACTGTCATATTCATGTTTCTGTCGTGTATAATAGCTAATGTTGGTGAAAGCTAGACAAAAATGCTGTTTTAAGCATGCAAAAGCCTACAAAACACCGTTTTCAAGTATTTAAACTGTCATATTCATGTATATGTCGTGTATAATGGCTTATGTTTGCAAAATCAAGATAAAATAGCTGTTTTAAGCATGCAAAAGCATACAAAACACCGTTTTCAAGTATTTAAACTGTCATATTCATGTTTATTTCGTGTATAATAGCTAATGTTGGTGAAAGCAAGATAAAAAAACTGTTTTAAGCATGCAAAAGCATACAAAACACCGTTTTCAAGTATTTAAACTGTCATATTCTTGTATATGTCGTGTGTAATGGCTTATGTTTGCAAAATCAAGATAAAATAGCTGTTTTAAGCATGCATAAGCATACAAAACACCATTTTCAAGTATTTAAACTATCATATCCATGTTTCTGTCGTGTATAATAGCTAATGTTGGTGAAAGCAAGATAAAAATTCTGTTTTAAGCATGCATGCATACAAAACACCGTTTTCAATTATTTAAACTGTCATATTTATGTATATGTCGTGTGTAATGGCTTATGTTTGCAAAATCAAATAAAATAGCTGTTTACAGCTTGCAAAAACATACAAAATTCTGTTTTCAAGTATTTAAACTGTCATATTCAAGTTTCTGTCGTGTATAATAGCTAATGTTGGGAAAAGCTAGATAAAAATGCTGGTTTAAGCATGCAAATGCATACAAAACACCGTTTTCAAGTATTTAAACTGTCATATTCATGTATATGTTGTGTGTAATGGCTTATGTTTGCAAAATCAAGATAAAATAGCTGTTTTCAGCTTGCAAAAACATACAAAATGATGTTTTTTTAAGTATTTAAACTGTCATATTCATGTTTCTGTTGTGTATAATAGCTAATGTTGGTGAAAGCAAGATAAAAATGCTGTTCTAAGCATGCAAAAGCATACAAAACACCGTTTTCAAGTATTTAAACTGTCATATTCATGTTTCTGTCGTGTATAATAGCTAATGTTGGTGAAAGCAAGATAAAAATGCTGTTTTAAGCATGCAAAAGCGTACAAAACACCGTTTTCAAGTATTTAAACTATCATATTCATGTTTCTGTCGTGTATAATAGCAAATATTGGTGAAAGCAAGATAAAAATGCTGTTTTAAGCATGCAAAAGCATACAAAACACCGTTTTCAAGTATTTAAACTGTCATATTAATGTATATGTCGTGTGTAATAGCTTATGTTTGCAAAATCAAGATAAAATAGCTGTTTTCAGCTTGCAAAAACATACAAAATGCTGCTTTCAAGTATTTAAACTGTCATATTCATGTTTCTGTCGTGTATAATAGCTAATGTTGGTGAAAGCAAGATAAAAATGCTGTTTTAAGCATGCAAAAGCATACAAAACACCATTTTCAAGTATTTAAACTGTCATATCCATGTTTCTGTCGTGTATAATAGCTAAGGTTGGTAAAAGCTAGATAAAAATGCTGTTTTAAGCATGCAAAAGCATACAAAACACCGTTTTCAAGTATTTAAACTGTCATATTCTTGTATATGTCGTGTGTAATGGTTTATGTTTGCAAAATCAAGATAAAATAGCTGTTTTAAGCATGCAAAAGCATAGAAAACACCATTTTCAAGTATTTAAACTTTCATATCCATGTTTCTGTCGTGTATAACAGCTAATGTTGGTGAAAGCGAGATAAAAATGCAGCTTTAAGCATGCAAAAGCATACAAAACACCGTTTTCAAGTATTTAAATTGTCATATTTATGTATATGTCGTGTGTAATGGCTTATGTTTGCAAAATCAAATAAAATAGCTGTTTACAGCTTGCAAAAACATACAAAATGCTGTTTTCAAGTATTTAAACTGTCATATTCATGTTTCTGTTGTGTACAATAGCTAATGTTGGTGAAAGCAAGATAAAAATGCTGTTTTAGGCTTGCAAAACATACAAAACACCGTTTTCAAGTATTTAAACTGTCATATTCATGTATATGTCGTGTGTAATGGCTTATGTTTGCAAAAGCAAGATAAAATAGCTGTTTTAAGCTAGCAAAAACTTACAAAATGTTGTTTTCAAGTATTTAAACTGTCATATTCATGTTTCTGTAGTGTATTATAGCTAATGTTGGTAAAAGCAATATAAAAATGCTGTTTTAAGCATGCAAAAGCATACAAAACACCGTTTTCATGTATTTAAACTGTCATATTCATGTTTCTGTCGTGTATAATAGCTAATGTTGGTGAAAGCTAGACAAAAATGCTGTTTTAAGCATGCAAAAGCCTACAAAACACCGTTTTCAAGTATTTAAACTGTCATATTCATGTTTCTGTTGTGTACAATAGCTAATGTTGGTGAAAGCAAGATAAAAATGCTGTTTTAGGCTTGCAAAACATACAAAACACCGTTTTCAAATATTTAAACTGTCACATTCATGTATATGTCGTGTGTAATGGCTTATGTTTGCAAAAGCAAGATAAAATAGCTGTTTTAAGCTAGCAAAAACTTACAAAATGTTGTTTTCAAGTATTTAAACTGTCATATTCATGTTTCTGTAGTGTATTATAGCTAATGTTGGTAAAAGCAATATAAAAATGCTGTATTAAGCATGCAAAAGCATACAAAACACCGTTTTTAAGTATTTAAACTGTCATATTCATGTATATGTCGTGTGTAATGGCTAAGGTTTGCAAAATCAAGATAATGTATCTGTTTTCAGCTTGCAAAAACATACAAAATGATGTTTTTTTAAGTATTTAAACTGTCATATTCATGTTTCTGTTGTGTATAATAGCTAATGTTGGTGAAAGCAAGATAAAAATGCTGTTCTAAGCATGCAAAAGCATACAAAACACCGTTTTCAAGTATTTAAACTGTCATATTCATGTTTCTGTCGTGTATAATAGCTAATGTTGGTGAAAGCAAGATAAAAATGCTGTTTTAAGCATGCAAAAGCGTACAAAACACCGTTTTCAAGTATTTAAACTGTCATATTCATGTTTCTGTCGTGTATAATAGCAAATATTGGTGAAAGCAAGATAAAAATGCTGTTTTAAGCATGCAAAAGCATACAAAACACCGTTTTCAAGTATTTAAACTGTCATATTAATGTATATGTCGTGTGTAATAGCTTATGTTTGCAAAATCAAGATAAAATAGCTGTTTTCAGCTAGCAAAAACATACAAAATGCTGCTTTCAAGTATTTAAACTGTCATATTCATGTTTCTGTCGTGTATAATAGCTAATGTTGGTGAAAGCAAGATAAAAATGCTGTTTTAAGCATGCAAAAGCATACAAAACACCATTTTCAAGTATTTAAACTGTCATATCCATGTTTCTGTCGTGTATAATAGCTAATGTTGGTAAAAGCTAGATAAAAATGCTGTTTTAAGCATGCAAAAGCATACAAAACACCGTTTTCAAGTATTTAAACTGTCATATTCTTGTATATGTCGTGTGTAATGGTTTATGTTTGCAAAATCAAGATAAAATAGCTGTTTTAAGCATGCAAAAGCATAGAAAACACTATGTTCAAGTATTTAAACTTTCATATCCATGTTTCTGTCGTGTATAATAGCTAATATTGGTGAAAGCGAGATAAAAATGCAGTTTTAAGCATGCAAAAGCATACAAAACACCGTTTTCAAGTATTTAAATTTTCATATTTATGTATATGTCGTGTGTAATGGCTTATGTTTGCAAAATCAAATAAAATAGCTGTTTACAGCTTGCAAAAACATACAAAATGCTGTTTTCAAGTATTTAAACTGTCATATTCATGTTTCTGTTGTGTACAATAGCTAATGTTGGTGAAAGCAAGATAAAAATGCTGTTTTAGGCTTGCAAAACATACAAAACACCGTTTTCAAGTATTTAAACTGTCATATTCATGTATATGTCGTGTGTAATGGCTTATGTTTGCAAAAGCAAGATAAACTAGCTGTTTTAAGCTAGCAAAAACTAACAAAATGTTGTTTTCAAGTATTTAAACTGTCATATTCATGTTTCTGTAGTGTATTATAGCTAATGTTGGTAAAAGCAATATAAAAATGCTGTTTTAAGCATGCAAAAGCATACAAAACACCGTTTTCATGTATTTAAACTGTCATATTCATGTTTCTGTCGTGTATAATAGCTAAAGTTGGTGAAAGCTAGACAAAAATGCTGTTTTAAGCATGCAAAAGCCTACAAAACACCGTTTTCAAGTATTTAAACTGTCATATTCATGTTTCTGTTGTGTACAATAGCTAATGTTGGTGAAAGCAAGATAAAAATGCTGTTTTAGGCTTGCAAAACATACAAAACACCGTTTTTCAAGTATTTAAACTGTCACATTCATGTATATGTCGTGTGTAATGGCTTATGTTTGCAAAAGCAAGATAAAATAGCTGTTTTTAAGCTAGCAAAAACTTACAAAATGTTTTTTTCAAGTATTTAAACTGTCATATTCATGTTTCTGTAGTGTATTATAGCTAATGTTGGTAAAAGCAATATAAAAATGCTGTATTAAGCATGCAAAAGCATACAAAACACCGTTTTTAAGTATTTAAACTGTCATATTCATGTATATGTCGTGTGTAATGGCTAAGGTTTGCAAAATCAAGATAATGTATCTGTTTTCAGCTTGCAAAAACATACAAAATTCTGTTTTCAAGTATTTAAACTGTCATATTCATGTTTCTGTCGTGTATAATAGCTAATGTTGGTGAAAGCTAGACAAAAATGCTGTTTTAAGCATGCAAAAGCCTACAAAACACCGTTTTCAAGTATTTAAACTGTCATATTCATGTATATGTCGTGTATAATGGCTTATGTTTGCAAAATCAAGATAAAATAGCTGTTTTAAGCATGCAAAAGCATACAAAACACCGTTTTCAAGTATTTAAACTGTCATATTCATGTTTATTTCGTGTATAATAGCTAATGTTGGTGAAAGCGAGATAAAAATGCAGTTTTAAGCATGCAAAAGCATACAAAACACCGTTTTCAAGTATTTAAACTGTCATATTCTTGTATATGTCGTGTGTAATGGCTTATGTTTGCAAAATCAAATAAAATAGCTGTTTACAGCTTGCAAAAACATACAAAATGCTGTTTTCAAGTATTTAAACTGTCATATTCATGTTTCTGTCGTGTATAATAGCTAATGTTGGTGAAAGCAAGATAAAAATGCTGTTTTAGGCTTGCAAAACTTACAAAACACCGTTTTCAAGTATTTAAACTGTCATATTCATGTATATGTCGTGTGTAATGGCTTATGTTTGCAAAAGCAAGATAAAATAGCTGTTTTCAGCTAGCAAAAACTTACAAAGTGTTGTTTTCAAGTATTTAAACTGTCATATTCATGTTTCTGTAGTGTATTATAGCTAATGTTGGTAAAAGCAATATAGAAATGCTGTTTTAAGCATGCAAAAGCATACAAAACACCGTTTTCAAGTATTTAAACTGTCATATTCATGTTTCTGTCGTGTATAATAGCTAATGTTGGTGAAAGCAAGATAAAAATGCTGTATGTATCATGCAAAAGCATACAAAACACCGTTTTTAAGTATTTAAACTGTCATATTCATGCATATGTCGTGTGTAATGGATTATGTTTGCAAAAGCAAAATAAAATAGCTGTTTTAAGCTAGCAAAAACTTACAAAATGTTGTTTTCAAGTATTTAAACTGTCATATTCATGTATCTGTAGTGTATTATAGCTAATGTTGGTAAAAGCAATATAAAAATGCTGTTTTAAGCATGCAAAAGCATACAAAACACCGTTTTTATGTATTTAAACTGTCATATTCATGTTTCTGTCGTGTATAATAGCTAATGTTGGTGAAAGCAAGATAAAAATGCTGTATTAAGCATGCAAAAGCATACAAAACACAGTTTTCAAGTATTTAAACTGTCATATTCATGTATATGTCGTGTGTAATAGCTTATGTTTGCAAAATCAAGATAAAATAGCTGTTTTCAGCTTGCAAAAACATACAAAATGCTGCTTTCAAGTATTTAAACTGTCATATTCATGTTTCTGTCGTGTATAATAGCTAATGTTGGTGAAAGCAAGATAAAAATGCTGTTTTAAGCATGCAAAAGCATACAAAACACCATTTTCAAGTATTTAAACTGTCATATCCATGTTTCTGTCGTGTATAATAGCTAATGTTGGTGAAAGCTAGATCAAAATGCTGTTTTAAGCATGCAAAAGCATACAAAACACCGTTTTCAAGTATTTAAACTGTCATATTCTTGTATATGTCGTGTGTAATGGTTTATGTTTGCAAAATCAAGATAAAATAGCTGTTTTAAGCATGCAAAAGCATAGAAAACACCATTTTCAAGTATTTAAACTTTCATATCCATGTTTCAGTAGTGTATAATAGCTAATGTAGGTGAAAGCGAGATAAAAATGCAGTTTTAAGCATGCAAAAGCATACAAAACACCGTTTTCAAGTATTTAAATTGTCATATTTATGTAAATGTCGTGTGTAATGGCTTATGTTTGCAAAATCAAATAAAATAGCTGTTTACAGCTTGCAAAAACATACAAAATGCTGTTTTCAAGTATTTAAACTGTCATATTCATGTTTCTTTTGTGTACAATAGCTAATGTTGGTGAAAGCAAGATAAA